>JAJOZX010005483.1:40000-205000 GCA_023014485.1 Bathynomus jamesi | reverse complement strand
TATTATGAGTCATTATGAAACGTATAATGTTTACTATAATATTTATCGTAGCCAGCAAAAAGAAGATATTGTTTACATGTTTATAGATTTACGATAGAAAATTGTTTTGTATTTTTCTAATAAAAGCTATTTTTCACAATGTGTCTTTTGATCCTCAATAATGAAGTTAATTTGTAACTTTGAAGGCTTCGTTAACCGAGTTTTTAAGGAAAACTTTTGTAAGAGCTGAAAGAGACACAGTTCCACGAGCATTCTGGAATCTTTCATTTCTTTGATGGACCGAATTCCAAACTTTTTTATTTTCTTTACCTGAAAGCGACATTCCAAAAGAAAGTTCATCACCATATTGGAGCGATTTGCACTATTCTCTCAAATGTAATTCATTACTCAAATTTTCCGATATATATATATATATATATATATATTTAAACTGCAAACACGCAGTATAATTAACGTAAAGAACGACGCTTGTATAGGAGAATATGCCGCGCGAGATGAGAGCGAGAGAACGAAACAAATGAAAAAATGAGGTAACCACCCGGGAATCGAACCCGGGATCTTCCGATTGCCGGTCAGATATGATAACCATTACACCACGGGCCTCACTCAATCAAATGCCGTAATTCCTCTACATACGCGCAGAAACCAATGCCCCAAGGGGGCACCTCCCGCATGCCGTACATTATATACATTTAAACTGCAAACACGCAATATAATTAACGTAAAGAACGACGCTTGTATAGGAGAATATTCCGCGCAAGATGAGAGCGAGAGAACGAAACAAATGAAAAAATGAGGTAACCACCCGGAAATCGAACCCGGGATCTTCCGATTGCCGGTCAGATATGATAACCATTACACCACGGCCCGTGGTGTAATAGTTATCATATCTGACCGGCAATCGGAAGATCCCGGGTTCGATTCCCGGGTGGTTACCTCATTTTTTCATTTGTTTCGTTCTCTCGCTCTCATCTTGCGCGGAATATTCTCCTATACAAGCGTCGTTCTTTACGTTATATATATATATATATATATATATATATTCTAGAACGCGCGCTGCACCTTGCGCAGCAAAAGATCCCTGAAACACAACCTAGAGGGTGGTCTGGGAGGGGCGGGTGTGTTACTCAAACCTTCTCTGGTTCTCCTTTAATTCGTATACTAAATTTGGTGAAGATTACCCTGCCCGTTTAGTCACATTTGAACGAATATAGGTCAGAAAGACAGCCATCATCTCTTATATATATAAATAAGATATATCTGGTGGATCCATTCCGCTGGCTCATGAAGGGAGATTAGTCTCCAGAAAAATGCTTTCTCAAAAAGTTGCGAGTTTCAAAAGTAGTGTGTGGAGGAGGAGGAGGCTTAGTGAAGACTTATCTTTCCTTGAAGACTATAGCCTAATAAGGCCGTCTATCTATGGCCTTACTGGGTAGTATCGTCATTTCCTAATTTCTACGAAATTAGGAAAAGTTATTGCTTTAAGTATGAAATGGCGGAAGAACGGGCTTAATATACAGGGTGTTTCAAAAGTCCGAAATCAGAGGCATATTTATTTTTTAATTATATTAAGCTTATAATAATAAGTACGCCGGGTGTTTCAAAAGTCTTGGTACTATTTTAATGCTTTATTTTAAGAAAAGTATACGAGATTCAGATTTGATCTAACACCCATCATAAAAAAAAATCTTTGGAAATTTTTTAGGACCTACATATATAATGATAAGATGGAAATTGAGATCAGGGGAGCTGTTTGAATTAAGAGCGTGGAACAGCGATAATGACACGTTCAATGTGTCCTTCACGGCGTATCAGGCAAGCATTCATTGTGATAGCAAAGTTCTGTATCATGTTTTTGCACGTTATACGCGATATAGATCTTACGAACTCTTCAACAGCTTGCTTGAGTTGCTGAATGTTACGAGGGTTGTCTTTGTAGACACTGTCTTTTGCCTAACCCCACAGAAAGAAGTCTAGTGGGTTGAGGTCTAGAGAATGAGGAGACCAGATGCGTCTTGCCCTGAAGGAGATTACCTTGTCACTGAACTTCTCAGCGAGTAGATTTCTTGTCTCCACAGGAGTGTGAGGAGCGGCATTATCCTGCTGAAACCACTGATTATTGAATTCAACTCTGCGACGACGGAGGGAGATGGCAAACTTGCGGATGACATTGCGATAATTTTCCTAGTTCACCGTTAATGCATTCCTGTCCTCATCCTCAAACCAAAATGGTCCTATAGTGCCATAAGAGCTCATCGCAACCCATGCCGTACACTTCAAATTGTGCAGGGGCCTCTCAGCAACATGTTCATCAGGGCATTCACTTCCCCAGAATCGGTAATTTTGGCTGTTCACTACGCCATTAAGGTGGAAGTGGGCTTCGTCAGAAAACCACACATGGTCAAACCAGTTCTTATCTGCCTCCATCATCTCATTAAACCACTGACACATGGTAATTCTAGCGACGTTGTCTGTGTCTGTAAGTGAGTGTGTGATGTGCACTTTGTATTGAGAAAGACGCAAGTAGAGTAGACAGTAGAGTGTAAAAGACCACGTTCTTGTGAGCGTCGGCGAGAGGCTTTTCGCGGACTTTGTGTGACTAATTGTCTAACAGCCTCAATGTTCTCTTCTGAATGTCCGGACTTTTTTCTTCCTGATTTCTTGATGTTGTGAACAGTGCCTTGCTCGTGGCACTTCTTAACATTGTGAAGAATACAGTTTCTGCTTGGTGGGTCTCTCACTTTAAAATGTTTGCGATAAAGCCGATGAGTCTTCACCACAGACTTTCTCACAGTACCATTCTACTATTTGACTTCGTTGTTTGACTTGTAGGACATATTTACTGTAGAATGATGAAACTTGGTGAAAATAATTTCCCGACACTTTAGACTAAGCATAATCTGAAATGGAAAAATTTAATAGGTGTCCCAAGAAAGACAATGCAAATGGCACCAAGACTTTTGAAACACCAGGTATGAAATGGGGAGAGAACGGTTTTAATAAACAGGGTGTTTCAAAAGTTCGGAATCATAGGAATATTTATTTTTCAATTATATTAGAATTCAAAATATTTCTTATGATTCCGGCTTTTGAAACACCGTGTACAATATTAATTTGCTATTAAATAATGAAAAATTAGAAATGTATAGGTAAATGTTAGTGATGTACCAATTCCAAAATTTAGCCGATTCCGATTCTATGAAAAACTGCTGATACTGATACCGGTGCCGATTCTTTGCCAATATTTAAAAAAATACATTCCCTTCACAAATTTTACTAATTTGTGAAGGGAAGCGGGGATTATTCCTGAAGACTTCAAATTAGCTAACGTTACGCCCATTTTTAAAAAAGGCGACCACACAGTAACTAGCAATTATAGGCTTATTAGCTTAACGTCAGTTGTCGGTAAACTTTTGGAATCCGTAGTTAGGGATCGTATGCCCATAAAATGGCCGATTCTGCCAATGCCGATTAATCGGTATACCACTAGTATAAGTATTTGCAGAATGAAAACCCCAATCTGTTACCTTTCTGAAGGAGAAACCCGCAGTAATAAAATATACAACCGTTATAAAATAACAGGTAAATAAAAATAGGGACATGTTTTGGAATACCACCCTTTATGCGCCTCGGTGGTACAGTGGTTAGCATCGCTGACTACGAATCCACTGGCCCCGGGGTTGAGACCCGGTGATGGCAGGCGGCGCGCAGCAAAACCCAGCTGTTCATTCTTCCACACAATAAAGAAATTGGTTGGTAGATAAATGGGTATCCTGGGTAGCCTAGTGGTTAAGACGCTAGGGTGCTGGTGGGGCGTGGTTCAAATTCCACGTTAAACTGTACGTCTAAGGTGGAGTGACAAACTTGACCTTCGTCAAAGTGAACGATTCAGGCTGAAGCAAAACAAAGGTTAACAAAGGTTTTTATTTATATATAATATATATATATATATATATATATATATATACAGGGTGGGCCGTAAGTTTCCATACATAGGAAAAATTAAACGTTTGTTTTTATGTTTCAGATACCCTAAGAATATGCGTTTGACGTAAGATCTTGTTTACTGATGAAGCAAATTTTTACGTCAATGGAGAGGTTAATCGGCAAAACATACGTTATTGGAGTAATGCTAACCCTAACTGGCTGAGTCCGACGAAGATGCAAGGTGCCGGTAAAGTGATGGTGTGGGCCGGGATATGGGGTGACAGAATTATTGGACCAATTTTTGTCAGTGGAAATCTTAATGCCGAAAGGTATCTTAACATGTTGCAAGAAGAGATTTTCCCATCCCTGCTAAACGAGGAAGGTAACTTCCCAGTTTACTTCCAGCAAGATGGAGCTCCACCTCATTATGGTCTTCACGTGCGTCGGTATTTGGATCAGCAGTTTCCGGATGCTTGGATTGGTCGGCGTGGTCCTGTGGAGTGGCCTCCCAGATCCCCAGATCTCACCCCCCTTGATTTCTATCTTTGGGGCACTTGAAGGCCATGGTGTATCAGGAAAAGATACGAGACATAAATCATCTAAAGGAACGTATCACCAACGCCATTACAAGCATAACGTCAACTGTGCTAATGCGTGTTCATCAACAGTGGGGAACACGTATTGAAATGTGTTTTCAAAACAATGGCAACCATGTAGAGCATATTATATAAATAAAATGGTTGTCCATAAAAAAATGTTTATTTTTCCTATGTATGGAAACTTACGGCCCACCCTGTATATATATATATATATATATATATATATATATATATATATATTTTAACTGCACACACAGTATAATTAATGTAAAGAACGACGCTTGTGTAGAGGAGCGTTCCGCACAAGATGAGGAGGGAGAACGAACAAATGAAAAATGAGGTACCACCCGGAAATCGAACCCGGGATCATCCGATTGCCAGTCAGATATGCTATCCACTGCACCATGGACCTCGATCAATCAGAGGTCGTAATTCTCCTACATACGAGCAGAAACCAATGCCCTGAGGAGGCACCTTCGCATGCCGTACATATATACATTTTAACTGCAAACAACAAACAGTATAATTAATGTAAAGAACGACGCTTGTGTAGAAGAGCGTTCCGCACAAGATTCCCGGGTGGTACCTCATTTTTCATTTGTTTCGTTCTCCCTCCTCATCATGTGCGAAACGCTCTTCTACACAAGCGTCGTTCTTTACATTAATTATACTGTGTGTTGTTTGCAGTTAAAATGTATATATTTACGACATGCGAAGGTGCCCCCTCAGGGCATTGGTTTCTGTTCGTATGTAGGAGAATTACGACTTCTGATTGATCGAGGTCCATGGTGTAGTTAGTGGATAGCATATCTGACCGGCAATCGGATGATCCCGGGTTCGATTCCCGGGTGGTACCTCATTTTTCATTTGTTCGTTCTCCCTCCTCATCTTGTGCGGAACGCTCTTCTACACAAGCGTCGTTCTTTACATTATATATACATATATATACTCGTTTATATACAGTATATACAGAATATATATATTTTGTGTTCCAGAAAGGTTTGAAATAAAAAAATTCATATCTCTTAAACCAACTGGTTCAAGCATAAGTGCTTTGCGACATCTAATAGCTAAACTCATCAAATTTATACTAAATATATATTTATTAATAATTAATTTTTATTATTAATAATTACCAGTGTTTGTAAACCTTGTCAAGTTTACCTTTAATCATATCTACGGAAGTGCAATTTACTGAATTATTAACATTTATTATTTAATAATTTTTTAAAATTATTTATATTATTTTAAATAAATTAACGAAAAGATATAGAATGAGTATTTGAGGTACTTCATTTATGTAAAATAAAAAAAATTGAAATAAAATAAAGAGAATATTATAAGAAGGAATTTAGCAGAGGATTCAACTGTCACAATATTTACATTTCTAACCTACATTCTGCTTTATTATACATTCTCTAGAATGTATAATATACAATGTCGTTTTACATTTTCAAGGTCACTCACAGATGGCGAGACACACGTGTTCGCCGTCATTTGGAATATGGTGAAGCATTTGCATTTTGGGAAAGATATCCTTTATTCACTGTCTACATAAAATCTGGAAAAATACCATCTACATTATTACATCTTTGTACACTTAATATTTTAGTATCTCCGCTTTATGAAAAGGTATGTAAAATCATTTTGAGGTCACACACACATATTATAGTGGTAATGCGCATGAGTAAGTCTCATTAATTAGATTTATATGATAATAAAAGTAAAAATGTCGTTATGCAGACATTAAGTTCGTGCCGTATTTCTAGTACAACCCTTGGATCATCTGAAGATCAGGGCCCCCAGCTTAAATTACCAAATGATATCTTCGTTAAAACTAACGAAAATATCACAACTTAACCAAACCCAGTAGTTCTGAACCTTTGATGTTTGCGGCACACTTTTGAGGCGAAAAATATTGCGCGGCACGGTACTTAACATGTATATAGAAAAATACTAGTACAAGATGTAAAATAATATTTTAAAATCCCTATAACTAACTTTCCTTTAACTTACCTTATTTAATTATTCACTCTTATTAATGAGATACTTGAGCTTGGTGTTTTTTTGTTATTTCATCAATGTTCGGACGTATGTATGATAGGCAAACTCTCATATCATCTTCAACGCAGCGAAGTCTTTCTCTTTTTTTACATTTAATGGTTGTAAGTGATGAAAATCCCAATTCACAGAGATATGAAGTAGAAAACTGCATCAAAACAGCTAAAGCTTTTTTTGAAATTTCAGGATATTCATTCATAATGGAAATCCAGAAAGTATCACCAGGCCAACTCGAGAGGAGGGGCGACACGCTTGACCTTCGCGAAATGAGAAATCATCACGTGGAACCTTTGTAAGGTTGTAAGGTAAGGTAAGTGGAAATGAGAATGAATGGGTTCCTGATCCAATCATATTTTTCTGTAGTTAATGATGGAAAATATCGTTGCATATTACCTTCCAACGTTGTTAAATGATCAACTATGAGAGGAATTATTTCTTTGGGAAGAGTTTCAGAGATCAGAGGAAACATTTCAAAATTACCATTTTTAATTACATTTTTCCAAATGACTATTTTTTTTCTGAAATGTCGTTAACTTATCACTCAGTAGACGTAAGAATATTTCCATTTTTCCCCTGCATACTGGTGCTCAGATTATTAAGCTGTTTGAATATTTCTGCTAAATATGCCAGTTTGGTGCATCAAATCTCACAACTAAGATATTCATAAAATTTTTTGTTTCCTTCTCTTTCAAAAAAAGTTAGCAGCTCTTTTTTCAGCTCATATACGCGACATAAAACCTTCCCTTTTGACAACCATCGAACTTCAGTATGTAAAATTAAACGTTCGTATTGTGCATCCATATCTTTGCAAAGGTTTTCGAACAGGTGTGTTTTTAATGGCCTCATTTTCACGAAATTAACCATTTCGACAACTTGATCTAGTACATTTTTTAACTCAATTCCTAATGTCTTTGAAACAAATACTTCCCTATGTAAAAAGCAATGAGTGAATATGGCATTTGAAGTTTCTTTTTTTATAAGTGTAGTGAATCCTTTGATTGATCCGATCATGGATGGAGCCCCATCCGTACAAATACCAACACATACTTCCAGGATAATTTCCATTTGGCTAAATAGCCAGTCAAAGTATCAAAGATGTCTCGACCTCTTGTGGTTCCTGGAAGTTCCTTGCAACAAAAGAATTGATTAACTATATTATTTTCGTCAATAAAGTGCCAAAAGCTGTGTTCTGCCACTAATATCAGTTGATTCGTCAACTTGCAAAGCAAAATCTGAATTTTGAAGTTTATTACATACGTTTTCTTCTATGTCAGCTGATAAATCTTTTATCCTGCTATGAACAGTATCATTAGAAACAGGAATCTTCATAATTTCTTTTTCTGCTTCGCTACCAAACATTCTGTTAACAATTTTACGACACACAGGTATAATAAGTGACTCCACTATAGAATGTGGCTTCATTTCTTGCGCAATAGCTTCTGAGATTTCGTAAGAAGCTATTTGAGCTTTATCAGACAATTTTATGATTTTTTCAAAATTAGTTGCTTGTTTTAATTGCTGGCATAATAATCTTTTGAAATAGTTCAAGTCTTTTCCCTGATCATTTGGATGTTTAGATGTGAAATGTCTTTTTAATTTGCTAGGAACCATACTTTCATTCGCCAGTTTTTTACCACACACGACACATAATGGGAGAGGACAATTTTCATTTCCATACCAAGAAAAACCGAAACTCAAATAACTCTCATCATAATGGCTGTGAAAAAACTATATAGGGCTATGGGTTGATTGCCTGATAACCTCATCCGTTGGAAATTTCCAGCAGATTACAGTGGAGAGTTAACGACAAAAGCCCTACGTTTTTTCGTTAGAGAGTTATGTATATGTAGGTCTTCGAAGGACCTCTTTATGTTTATTTGCCTTCGGTATTTGCGCTGCTTAATGGTAAAGAAAGGAATTGCCTTACCTTATTATTTCGTAGGGCCTCGCTTCTGTTTCGATGTAGGGCGCGACGATCTTTTTCGATGTAGGGCCGTAGTACGATGGAGTTACACAATGAGTTGATTTGATGTAACTAATATAGGCAGTCACTGTATTTGAATACCTGAAGGAATAGGCCTATCCTTTTTATAGTTATTAGGTTTTATATTAAGAGGATTTCACTCAGAACTTATAGGAAGATAAAGGACATCTTCCTTGCTTAAAGCATCGCTGTAACATAAGCGAATTCCGAGCGAGCCGCTCATATAATCGTTAGGAGTCTGCTGATTCTTCAAAGTTCGTTGACTCTTCTCTCAAAGTAATTTTCACGAGTCAGCAATGGAAAATGTTGAACACGAAATAATAAATTTGGTTTTCTTGTTGTCAAGCAGGCCCGATGCCTACATATGGGTTTTATGTATGTATGGCAATTATTTTCATTCCCAATAGGCTATGTCGCCAATCCCGAGGTAATTTTGAAGATATTTAATTCAATAAATTAATAAGTTATATTTAATTAAGAAGTAAAGGTACCACATACGATACCATGTTGTAAGCGTGTATAGTTTTTCCATAATGGAGATGAACAGTTTTGGAAATCTTCCTCTGTTTATTTATCTGAGTGTTTTCCAAAGCGTTATTTTCGTTATCATTGTTTTCACAACCATCATTGCTGCGTTTTCTTATAATAAATTTATCCATTTGGAGGGTGCTGCAATTATCATTGAATAGATTTAGAATAACACTGCAAAACCACCTTGTCACAAAATAGGAAGAAAGCAGACTGAGAGCCACAGCCCACAGTACTGTCAACTTAAGGCGCCGTACATCTATATATAATAATAAATAATTATAAATATATATACGATATATATATATATATAATGATTATAATTATATCCTAAAAAGTAATTATAGACCTAATAGTTGGGGAGTTATACAAAATAATCCGTAATAGCAAATTACTATTCTGTTTTTATGCAGTTTACGAGGTAATTGGCAACTAGATTTACGAACGTTTTCGGACGTTCTCATGAAATCACGTGACAGCCACCGGGCTTTAAGAATTATCTTTTAAATCCTTAAAAAATTACTTTAATATTTTATATAAACACACAGAAATACCTTTAATTATAATACGAAAATTATATTTTTTATAAATATTTAATTATGTTTATTATTATTATTATTATTTCATCAGCATCATTTTCTGTAATATAATAATCAAAATTATTTTTGCGGTTTATTAAAGTTCCCCAGAAATGTTTTTTTTTGGTGGTTGAAACGTTTTCTTTGGTTATTCAAAATGGAACTACTTGGAAATTTAGACCGAAACTTAGTTTGTTCTGGATGAGACTTTGGTTTGAGACTAAATATTTATCCGAGACTAAATTTTCACATCAAAATACCAGTAGAAATATAATTGCGGCACACCTCAGAAGGCTTCGCGGCACACCGGGTCAGAACCACTGACCAAACCAATCGTCAAGGGCGTACAGTTGACCTAACTGGGCATTCAATTTAATTTATTATTATATTTGGTACTGTAAAGCAGAACACAAGAATACATGGGGGCCCTGATCTTCAGGTGATCCCAACCCTTTAAACGAGCATATAAGGTGACCACAAAGTCCCTTTGCATGAAAAACAAGGGCAACATACAGATATACTGTAATTTCACTGCAAAAGGACTTCGTGGCCACTCTAGATTTTGGAAGGTAAAGATGTAAAGTTCGGAAGATTTGGAGGATATTTTAGGCGAAGATAAAACAGAATTCCTTTATCATAATGACGTACTTGAATTGGATCGATCCGGAATTAACTCGATTCGATATTATTCCAGTTAAATGATTCAAATTTGTATTTAATTACGGTTAGTATGAGTCGATTAATTCCATTTCGATTTAATTACGTTCCGTCAACCTGGGCACCCCCTATACAATATAACCTATAACCTCCACAATAGTTTCGTATGTACGATTTCTTTGGTTCTGAAACATTTCAAGCTTTGACGTATATAAATGTCAATTGGGTATAAAATAATAATAGTCAGACGCAAATCTACACGACTGCTATGACGTAATATACATACGTAACGTTCTCGTGGTAACTAATTTAGATGTTGATGTCGTCATGTTTCATATTCTGTATTTATTTATTTCTGACATGGACACGATTTTTGTATGTGGGTGTATATCATAAATGAAGAAGGAGATGAAATAAAACGCATCAACAGAAAACAAATTACGAGTCTAAAAGTTTCTGATGAAATATCGAGACTCTCACTGATAATTGGTTCTTACTTTAAACACACACACACACACACACACACACACACACACACACACACACATATATATATACTGTAAATTTAGGGAGTCATTTTATGATTCTATTTTGTTTTCCATTTTTGCCCTTGTAAGCATAAATCCCTTCTAAATTTCACCGAAAAGCTAATGAACTCGTATACAATAGACAAGCATTTGTAGCAGCAAGTGGTGAACACTATACAGTAAATGAGTCTAATTGACATTTTGTGCTTCACAGTTTTAACTTTGTGGTGCTAAATTCTTCCCAAGAAGATTTCTGTATTGAATTTTAGACATATTTCTAGTGAAAATAAAAGAAAGAGAAGAAACAGAGTCCATATTAGAGCAATTTAGCAGAGAGGAGGGCAATTCATTTTCAGAACTCCAACAAAGAGAGCAAGACAAAATTGCATATTTGTTTATAAAGATTTGTTTATAAAAAACGTCTGAACAGGTACAGTAGTTAGAACAACGTGAAAAAAGTGTTAGCAGCTGACGAGGAAGCTTCTAAACAGTGGCTGCATCCTCCAGCGCAGGACACGTCAACGCGAAGAAGCGACGTCAAACCAAAACATCAACGCGCTGGTGGCCAAACTTCCTCAAATCTCCGTGCAGCGGGCTGTCTACGGTTGGCTAGACTGGCAGTCGACGGCCTGTTGCGTGGCACGGTCAGAGTGCCGATCGGCTCCCGGGGCCGGACCTATTCTCAGCGTGCTATTTTTTCAATTACAGGGAACAATTGCGTGCTCCCCGAACTACTCTTACTCTCTGGCGACATTAAGACTAATCCAGGCCCCACTACAACTTACACATGTCACCATACACAAAGACATAGACACAATAGCACCATGAGACACATACAGAAGTATAATATTAACATATTACAGTACAACGTAGATGGCCTCACAAACAAAATCATGCAGCTTAGGGAATTCGTACACAAACAAAACATTCACATAGCACTTATACAAGAAACAAAACTAAAACGCACACACAAAACACCCACCATCCCTGACTTCACGGCGATCCGTCAAGATCGTACTGGGGGTAACGGGGGTGGACTCATCACTTACATACGTAAAAGCATTAGCTACACTGATGCTACCCAAAACATTACAAACACAATCCAAGCAGATAACACGATAGAAATACAGGCAGTTAACATTAAAACACGCGCAAAACACAACACCACACTAATCAACATTTACATCCCACCAGATAGTTTCACCTCAGGTGCCAGCCAATTACAATCCACAGTTACACAATCTTGCCTCTCTCACTAATGTCATCTTAGGAGGAGACTTCAACGCCAAAGACACTAGTTGGTACCTGCACAACCAAAACAACACCAGAGGCGCCAACATAGCCACACAACTAAACAGCCTCTTCATTCTTAACAATACAGAAGAACATACACACATACCACATCAAGCAGGATACTCAAACTCCTCCCCAGACATAACGTTCTGTTCCCCCTCACTAGCAACACATACACAATGGAGAACAGAAAAAAAACTGTCATCAGACCACCTGCCCATCATCATTACAACACATTCTACACTCTGCCCCAACAGCCTTAGGCACACTTACAGAAATTACAAGAAAGCTGATTGGGAACAGTTCAAAATACAGACTGAGGAACAATTCACCACATTAAACAGCACACCCATCATAAACATCGATACAACACTCAAGACATTTAATCAGATTATCAATAATGCAAACAAATACATACCCAAGGGCAACATTAGGAAATACAACCCAAATTACACTAGAGAAATAGCCCACCTCATAAGGCAACGTAACAACCTCAAATATAACACACAAACACCACACACAGAAGCCATAAAACAGCAGATACAACAGCTCAACACAGAAATAAACAACAAACTCAAAGAAAAACAAACAGAAACATTCAGGGAATTCATAACAACACTAAACCACTCCACAGATACATACAGGCTATACAAGACTATAAACAGCATTACCCACTCTAACAGCGGCATTCACACCTCACACGCGGCTATCTGTCGCAGCCAAAATAATATCCCAACATACACACAACAAGCTAACATTCTAGTTAATCACTACGCAAAGATAAGTCACTTAAACAGAGACAACAACCAGAAACGTGCAGACAGACAAACAGCCAGACACAAGAAAACCTACAGACTCGACATGACCATTACACCCTTCAATACAGACCAGACCATCAAGATCATCAAAAACATTAAGAATTCGAAGGCTACTGGACAAGACAACATATCTAACATACACCTTAAACACTTGGGCCCACAAGGAATATTAGCTCTCACAAAATCAGCACATATTCATACCAACACTGTATTATTCCTGACATATGGAAACAAGGTAAAATTATTACACTACTCAAACCAAACAAAAATCCAACAGAACCAGCTTCCTATAGACCCATTACTTTACTATGCACACCTTCCAAAGTAACAGAAAGACTAATCTTACAAATCACCAACCCACACATACCACTATCGCCTACTCAACATGGATTCAGACCTCACCACTCAACCACGACATTACTCACTAACCTCACGCAGCACATCATGGATGGCATCAACTCCAGAAGACCAGCTCAACGTACACTATTAGCAACAATAGACATTAGTAAAGCATTTGATGCTATCCCACGCTTCCCTCTCATAAACAAAATACTCAACACAAACATGCACAATAACACCAAAAGGTGGCTGAGCAACTATCTCTCAGGAAGATACTCACATGTCACATTTAATGGCAAGTCATCCAAAAACAAGCTTTTTCCGAACGGGGTCCCTCAAGGCTCTGTTCTCTCACCAACACTCTTCAACTTATACATGCATGACATTCCAACACCCATAGATAACAAGCTTACCTTATCATCATATGCAGATGATATCACTCTAACATCCACCCACAACAACATCGACACCGCTACAAATAACCTACAAACATACATAAACAGTATACAAGACTGGCTCACACACAATAGACTCAAAGTAGCGCCCACAAAATCAACCATCACCTTGCTTACAAGCAACACAAAGAACACCAGGTAATTCCACAGCTTACACTAACAACATCAACATTCCACACACTCACAGAACCAAAATACTTGGTGTCACATACAACACATCATTATCTTTTGCAAACCACATTCAGGACATTAAAACCAAATGTACGTCAAGACTTAACACGCTTAGGGTACTAACAGGCACAAACTTTGGACACCAGCAGGAAACAACATCACTCATATACAAACAATATATTCGCTCAGTTATGGACTATGCTAGCCCATGCTGGGCACCCATTATCTCAAACACACACATAAACACCTTACAAACAATACAAAACAACGCACTTCGTATCATTACAGGATGCACTCAAACAACACCAATAGAACACCTGCACACAGAAACAAAAATACTAAAAGTTAGGGAACATTTAGACATGAGGGAACACAATTCATGGCAGCAGCGACAACTAACCCACAACACCCTTGCCACTACATGTACAATCATGCACCAACACCTCGCACCATTAAGGTAACACCAGAGAGATATTATAACGAAATACTCCATTCCATACCACGCCCCACAGACATCACACAGTACAGAAAACACATACACACACATCTAACCCACAAAGCACTGACACGACTCGGTCCGAATGCGGTCCTAGGTGCGAAGCCGCCACCCATTAACAGGTCAGAGATCAGCCTGAGCAGATCGGATCGAGTTAACTTAGCACGATTCCGATGTGGACATCACCCAAACTTACGGACATATAAACACAGACTAGACAACTCCATAGACGACACCTGCCACCTGTGCCAAGACACACCACAAACAATTGAACACATTATGACGGACTGTACCGCTCTAGCACAACAACGAACACAACACAACATCACTAGTGCGCTGAACCTCTGGTCCACTCCGGAGAGGGCGATCGGTTACCTGCGTGCCGCCGGCTTGCTCGATCAGGGTGGGCTGATCGGCTAAACAACAAAAACAACAACTCTTAACTATTTTTTTCTTAATTCTTTTTCTACATTTTCTTTTAAGACTTTTATTCGTAAACAAAATCTATAAAATTTACTTTTTAACTACAATTTCTCTTTGGTTTGTATATGAAAGACGATGATAGGGAAAACTGACATTCTTGAAAAGTTTGGTTCACAAAAGAAAACCGTTCCATGGCACCATTTTTTTCTTCATACTATTTCTTCAAAACAAAAATATATACTTAATTATAATCAATAAACAAAGCCAACGAATGGCACGGTGCTTGGACCAGAATTCCCTAATGCCGCTAACTCCCTTATTATTATTAATACTACTGTAGTACAGTTCCCGCCGCTTCGCTGACGGTTAGACAGGCTAAACTACAAAAAAAGAACCCAGCCGTGAAAATTTTGAGCTTCACATTGTGTCAACATTTCTGAATCTGGTATCTCTCAAAACCTCCTCACCCCCATTCATACAACTTGGGGGCTAACCCCCTCCCCCATTACCCCCACCCATCCCCATTACCCCACCCATCCCCCATTACCCCCCACCCCCACCCTTCCCCCATTGCTAAACTACAGAAAAGAACACAGTCATGAAAATCTTGAGCTTCACATTGCCGCCCGTAATACAATTTCTGAATTTTTTTTACAATTTCCGAATTTTTTTCTCACAATTTCTGAAAGTGTGACGGACAGACGGACAGACGGACAGCTCTCTTATTATAATATATAATAGATTTTTACTAGCATCATCGGGGTTCGGATCACCGACCTCAGTGGCTTCATTTCGTTTATTGGAAAATGGTGTTGCACACTGAGCTACAGAAGCTATTGAAGATACGCGTAAGTGAGGTACAGTATATAAAAATGATAATAATAATAATAATTATAATAATGATTTTCATAGTAAATTAATTATAATTATAAACTATAGTAAATAATAATTACAGATTACGATACATAATATACATATATGTACAATATATAAATTTGTTTGATGAGTAAAACCAACTTAAAAGAACTCTCAAAGGATTTTATATAAGTTTCAACATATTTTTTTCGTTGATGGTTGTGAGGTGTTCAGCATTGAAACTTATTTCACAAAATGTGAAACCTCAAAACTTAATCTTAGTTGGCTCAACTTTGATAAAATTCAAAACTAAATTTTATATAAATTATATATAAGCTTCATACATTAGCGCTTATATATAAGCAGTTCCGTGCGTTGGTCTCTCTTCACATGAAGGTCAAGCTGGTGGCTCTGCCTCTAAGACTGGATTGGTGGAGGAGCGAGTTGCTTTCTTGCCCTCGCCACCGCACATAGCCAGGTACACCCGGCTTATATGGTACCGTCCAAAGCCATGCATCTAGTCTTCTCTTGAAGACTTCAACTTTCACCCCTGTAATGTTTCTGAGGTTCTTTGGAAGCTGGTTAGAAAGTCTTGGCTCCCTGACAATCAAGCTATTTTTCTTCAGTGTTGAAGAGGCCCCTTGTCAGGCCTTTAATTTGGGAACACTACACATTCTGCCTTTCCGATTTTCCAGCGTTGTTTGGATGGTAATTGGGTTTAGTTTGAGGTTTGGTACCAGTTCTTCGATCATTTTCCATATGTAGATTATGGTGTACATCTCTCTTCTTCTTTCCAGGGAGTACAAATTTAGTTTACATAGTCTTTCCCAGTAGTTGAATTTTCAGCCATCAATCTTATTTGTGAAATGCCTTCGAGTTTCGTCTAGTTTATTAGTTTCTTCCTTTTTATATGGAGAAGTAGTATGGGCGCAAAATGGGAGAGTGCAGGAATGTTGCAATGCAATTGCAAATGTTGATCAATATTACAAGATGTTGCAAAGGGGTTATGCAACAAAGGGGGTAGGGGATTGCGATGAAGGGGAGGGGGTATGCAATGAAGGGGGAGGGGTATGCAATGAAGGGGGTAGGGGGTATGCAACATCACTGTTGCAAGGCTTATGCAACATCAATGCCGCAAAGGGGTGTAGGGTTATGCAACAACTCAATGCTGCCAAGGGGGAGAGGGGAGGGAGCTTCGGGGGGGGGAGAAAGGGGAAGACCTCCCCCAAAGGGGTAGCCTTAACCTAAGAAAGAAAGAGAAAGGAGAAGGAGGAGGTCTTTGCGGGAGAAGGTGGGATGTCCTCAACCCCCAAAGGGAAACCTAACCTAAGGTTTAACCTAAGAAGGAGGGAGGTGTTAGCCTGGCTGGAGTCAGACGCATTATGAACATCCAGGGGCCAAGCAGTTGTTATATAGAGGGTCGTCAGTTGCCAGATACCACTTATTTATATATGGAGGCGGTTACCAGATACCACCATTTATCTTAATTTTTATTTAGATGAGTTGCTAAATAACTTTTTTATTTATATATGAAGGGATTACCAGATACCACCATTTATTTTAATTATGTTCAGGTGTACCTTATTAGGGTGAGTTGCTAGAGAGCACCATTTATTTTAATTTTTATATAGATGAGTTGCCAAATAATGTTTTTTAATTGTTCAGGTATACCTTATTAGGATGAGTTGCTAGATACCACCATTTATTTTATTTACACGAGCTTCCAAATAATGTTTTTATTTAATTATTTATTAAAAGCCAGAGAGACTTTCTCCTTAAATTTGTTCAGAAAGAGCACTAATTACTTAAACGAAACCCAATATTAACAATAAAAGAAATACAATTCAGCCGAAATAAATAAAACACCATTACATCATTCTGTTTATTTAGACGAATTACACTGGTCTACAAATTTTGAAAAAGTTTGTGCTTCGGAGATAAAATGTGTTTCCGATTATGGATTTTGGGGTGCTGAAAACGAATATGACCATAAAAACAGTCGATTGGCTACAGTTTCCAAGAAAATTTAAGTTACACATTTTGCGTATATGTATACCATATATTAGTAACATACCTGTATAATGCAGTCACTTATATTGATTCAACCCGTCGCTTCTTTGCTTGTCTCTTGTATTCAACTTATGGAGCATCTCTTGTTATTGTCCAGCAGTAGTCTGCTAACAATGATGGACTCCATTTCCCCTGGTAGCGTTTCTTCATCGCTGAGATATCCTGGTGGAAACGTTCACCATGTTCATCGCTGACTGCTTCGCAGTTGGCCGGAAAAAATTCCAGGTGCGAATGGAGGTAACGTATCTTTAAAGACATATTGCAGCCCATTTTTTGATAGGACAACAGCAGGTTTTCCACCAGCTCCCTGTAATTGTTAGCTTTGGTATTTCCGAGAAAATTGGTTGCTACTAACCGGAAAGCATTCCACGCTGTCTTCTCCTCACCACCTAGGATACGGTCGAACTCATCATCTCTAAGAAGCTCGCGGATCTGTGGACCAACAAATACACCCTCCTTGATTTTTGCTTCACTGAGCTTTGGGAATTTACCACCGAGGTACTTAAAAGCTGCCCCCGTTTTATCCATAGCCTTAACAAAATTTTTCATGACGCCCAGTTTGATATATAAGGGTGGTAACAAAATCTTGCTCGATTCTACAAGTGGAGGATACTGAACATTATTTGTTCCAGGTTCCAATGATTGTCGGAGTGGCCAATCCTTCTTGATGTAATGAGAAGTCCTAGCCCGACTATCCCATTCACACAGAAAACAGCAATACTTAGTGTAGCCCGGCTGCAGTCCAAGCACGATAGCAACAACTTTCAAGTCACCACAAACCTGCCACTAATGTTTGTCATAGTTTATGCAGTTCAAAAGTTGCAGTCTCATGTTGTCATATGTTTCCTTCATGTGGACTGCATGACCAACTGGAATTGATGGCAATACGTTGCCAACATGCAACAAAACAGCATTTAGACTCAACTTCAATGAATCGATGAACAGCTAAGCGAATCAGGATTCTGTACATAACATTACGCAATCACGAATCTATAAATAGAACCTTAAAATCTGAATCATCAGTCTGTGTCTTGCTTTTGCAGTGAATAGTCGTATCTCTTTTGTGGTGTTCATTGTTTACACTATGTATCGTCGTGGTCGTTTGCGTTATCATTTTCGTACAAGGAAATATAATCGTCAATCTCATCGAAGGAATGTCAGAAGGCGTGCTAAGAGGAATATGTTTCCAGCTTTAATGAAATTTGTTTATTTGGATAAAAATACTTTAGGGGTTAATACTGATGGAATTTACACTTTGTCTTTGGATTTATTAAGTACTAGTTAGGCTAAAGCTACTATTTTAAATTTTAATTATTATCAAGTAACTGGTGTATCTTTTCAATGTATACCACAAATGAATATGTCTGGTTATGTTATTAACTTTGAGGATTCTTTAGGTCGTACGAAAGATGTTAGGAAAGGGGTAGAAAGAGATCCTAATGTAGGGATATCACCAGTACCTTATTTAATTGTTCCCCATGCTGTTTTGTTTGAGCCTAATCTTGACACTTCGCATAGTGCAGAGCAAGTAATGATGCATCCAAGAACTAGGTGGTTCTCCCCTTTTAAAGTGTTTAGAATGTATCGTAGACTAAATCAAGTGTGTCAATTAGGTCAACAAGTCACTGCTTAATTCCCTCAGAGTTTGATTAAGATTAGTACTAATGATTTAACAAGGTCATTAGGTCGAATATATGTTGGGAAATATACGCCTGAGGGTTCTCAACAAAATGAATATGCATTTAATTATGTAAATAGAATTGTATTTTACGTAAAGCTGTATGGTATAAAACAATAAACAAATAAAAGGAAAAAATTTCATTCTCACCATCTGGTTATATGAGTATAGTTCATTCCCACCATCTGGTTTTATGAATCATAGTCTATTCTTAACTTTTCGCACACACACAACGCATCTAGTATTATCTGCGTTGTGTGTGATGTGTGAGGGAGAAATTAAGTACGGGGCCACTATGCCCAATTTTTTTTTAGGGCTATTAACTTATTCATTTTTAATGGCAATGACGTCATAATGCGTGGATGACTCATGCAAGTACTGTTATTAGCCCTGACGTTGAGGAGTTTAAAATACACCTTATTCGTCACCTAATGAATAACGTACGACAGTCCAGTCTAATCAAACCATATGCCGGCCTTATCAATCGTTGGCAGCCTCGCAGAGTTAGAGCCTCGCCAGAGTTAGGGCATATGTCTGCCAAACAGTATCAAGTTACAGAGTCGTTCAAGTTATAGCCGATAACCAATCTAATAGAAGAGATAAATACTTTGTATAGGCCGGCTGCAGTCCAAGCACGATAGCAACAACTTTCAAGTCACCACAAACCTGCCACTGATGTTTGTCATAGTTTATGCAGTTCTTAAGTTGCTAATTCATGTTGTCATATGTTTCCTTCATGTGGACTGCATGACCAACTGGAATTGATGGCAATACGTCGCCAACATGCAACAAAACAGCTTTTAGACTCAACTTCGATGAATCAATGAACAGTCTCCACTCATCAGGATTGTGAGTAATGTTGAGAGCTGCCATCAGACCATCGATGTCGTTGCAAGCTACAAGGTCACCTTCCATGATGAAGAATGGGACAAAATCTTTTTGACGGTCACGAAACTTACACACTCTAACATTTTCAGCGAGGAGATTCCACTGCTGCAATCTGGAGCCCAACAGCTCTGCCTTACTCTTTGGCAGTTCTAAATCTCTGATAAGGTCGTTTAATTCATTTTGAGTTATCATGTGCGGTTTAGAAGATGTCAAGTTATAAACAAATTCAAGATCTTGTGAAGTTGAAGGCTCACAAGTTTGGCAGGTTCCTTCATTCTCCTCGTCCTCTGACTCCAGGGAGAATGAGTGTGGGAGCTCAGGAACGAGTAGTCCTTCGCCGTGAGGTACCGGGCGTATAGCAGAGGGTATATTCGGATATTGTAAAATCCACTTTTTCTTCTTGCAAATACCTTTCTTGACTGGAGGCACCATACAGAAGTAACAATTGCTGACATGATCTGTTGGTTCCCTCCACACCATTGGCACTGCAAAAGGCATAGATTTCCTTTTCCGATTCAACCACTGGCGAAGGTTTGTTGCACGAGTATTGCAGCATATGTGTGGGGTCCAGCTCTTGTCCTGATCTCCACTCTTACAGCCAAAATAAAGGTGATAGGCTTTCCTAATCACGGCGGTTATAGCACACGTTTGTGATGCAAAAGTCAATTCTCCACAAACATAACAGAAGTTATCTACACTGTTCACGCAATTACGAGGCATCTTTGTTCAAATTAGGCTGAAAAAAATTCAATTTCAAAAGCAAACACTAAAAAGAGTTTGACAAGGGTGCACTGTATGACTTCCGAGAATGAACTGATGCTGTGGCGTAATATGTAGACACCTGTGACACATCGACGCCTTGACTCTATTGCGAATGCGCGTAGTTATATATATTATTTTTTAATAAATTAATGTAATTACATTGCATTTTAATAATTTTAAATTAGGTAAGGTTAGGTTAGTATTCCATTTATATTAATATCAAAAACATTATGGGAAGCAATATGTTAAAATGATCCAATCTATTTTTTAATAAATAATTTACAAATACATAATGTAATAGATAAATTTAAAATTATATTTTATTGTGTGTGTATATATATGTATATATATATATATTATATATATATATATATATATACATACATTAATTTATTAAAATAAAAATATAACTACGCGCATGTGCAGTAGAGTCAATGCGTCGATGTGTCACAGGCGTCTACATATTTCGCGTCAGATGCAGTAGAGTTAGCAGGGTGCATGGTTGCCTGATATCTTTATAAATAGATCCAATTGACAATTTTAGGCATCAATTTCGTATTCAGTGACCCAAAATTAGTAAAGATTGACTACTTTTATTTCCGAAGCATTTTGGCTGTAGCCCAGTTTTATTGGAATCAGAAATATATAGAAAATAAATATACAACGGAATATATATGATAAAAAAAAAAAAAAAAATAATAGTGTAAGGAATACTATCGAAGAATATATATGTATATAAACAAAAACAAAATAAAAAAATAATATAAGAAATACAAAACGATGGAGTATAATCATCAAAATAATAGTTCAGGCGAAATACACAAACACAATAATATTAGATAATTAAATATATTGAAAATTCATCAAAATACTTTAGGTTCCACTGCGCAAAACACTAAACGCGAACATAAACGAGTCTACAGATACATCATTATTGCTTTGCATTACACAGTAAATATGAATTAACATTATTTCACCGGTCAAGTTATAGGGAGTCCTATACTCGATGTAATTAGTCTTCATTTCGTATAATACTATTTTTGTGCCCGCTTTACTTTCGGATGGTGAGTTACCTTTAAACGAATTCACTCGAAAGCACACACAAAGAGGCTTTCTTTAGACAAAACATCAAATACAAGTTTACAAACACTCCTTTCCAATCGAGTGTTTATTTTTACCGACCGGGCTTTTCATACGTGATCAATTCTTCACATAGCATAGTGGCCGTTGAAATAATCTTCTAAGTCGTAACGACATCTCCCCGATTACGCAGGTTAATAATACAGGAGTTTATTCCTGTGTGATCATCTTGTGATATTTTCTTAAGTGGTGACGCACGATGTATATTCCAACCATATAAATGAGAATGCGGTGCAAGACAATAAAAATAAACTATATCTTTCTCTCTCTCTCTCTCTCTCTCTGTATCACACAAATATTTTAGGAACTTACCAAAATATATATTGTATAAAATAATGAAAAAGTAGCATTTTCTTCCTCTAATAGAGGTACATCTATATAGAAACACTTAAAGCGTACACGACACTGATCCCCACAAGGAAAAAAAATTATTCCAAGGCTTTTCCTGTATTCAGAAGTACACCTCGTCAGGGAATGATTCTCTCTCTTTTGCGTCGTAATTTCATTGAGATTATTCAAGATCATATTCAGGGTCTACATTATCTATAAAATCTGTGGCACGTGGAACACACAGCCTTCAGAAGATGTGAACAGTTCCTCTGTGGATCAGTTCAAGTAAAGGGTAGGTTGAATCTTGCACACTATTTGAAGGTGTAGGAATTTTTCCCTGGCGCTCGCTCCTTGTAAAAACTCCACGGTATGGGAAGCATTGCTTTTTGAGGTACTTCTTGTCCTTGAAACTTTCTCTGTCTGTCTCTCTCTCTCTCTCTCTCTCTCTCTCTCTCTCTCCTCTCTCTTGAAGACGCTGGAAATTGTGGAAGACATGTCCCAAAAATACATCAAAGGGGGAAAGAGAAGCAGGTTCGAGAGACAAAAGAGGTCATTATTGAGAACCCCAACGTACAGTGGACCTATACTATGAAATCATTGTGGAAGGAGCAGAGTTAATACCATTCGTACAAATGGTTTTATGGTACATTTTTAATATATATATATATATTATATATATATATATATTATACACACACACACACACAGTATATAGGATGAATTTCGCAACTAAATACATGAAATAAATGTATGAAGCAAACCCGAGAGGAAAGATAAAAATAAATTCAAGATCTCTCGTTTATTCAACAGTAGGGTGGATCGATTTTACATTTTTTTCGATTTCCATATTCTAATAGAGAAACAAACTTGCGCATGCATGAGAAAATAGCCTCTGCAAAATCTTAGCTTAATAGATAATAATCTTCTGCCCCCGGCAGAGCGATGAAAATCATATTTTAGTAGTCAAAAACGTATTTTTCTTATAATTTTTAAAATATTTCAATATGCATCAAAATTATTCCTAATAACTATAAAGTCGATGAAAAAGACCTCATATGATCGTTTTTCCAAGCGCGTTGTCCTACGTTAATATCTTTTGCCCCCGGCAACAACGTCAAATGTTGAAAAAATATGTAATTTATATACATATTTTCAGATCGGCTCTTTGTCTTAAATAATGCATTTATATATTTCCCATAGCATTTATATCGTTGCTTAGGCATGAAATAACACACACGCAAAATTTTATGACTCTAGGCTAGGGTTTAAAGGTCATCTCTGGTGAGTGCTGCCACTGCAATAACATCAGGTATCATCAACTTTCTAGAGACTGACAATATTAGCACGGACGACATTGTGGCTATCGGCTGTGATGGTACCGCAGTGAACACGGGTCGAAAGGGTGGAGCCATTCGTATGATTGAAATGAAACTACAAAGGCCAGTTCAGTGGATCATATGCCTATTACGCGGTAATGAATTATCACTGCGACACCTCATTCAAGACTTGGACGGCAAAACAACTGGGCCAATGGGCTTTACTGGACCAGTTGGAAAACAACTGAACGACTGCGAAAAACTTCCAATTACAGAATTCGATGCCATTCCATCTTCCGACATTGACATAGATGATGCCGAGTTGAGCACTGACCAAAAATATTTGTTAGGCATCTACAGAGCAGGCAGTGTCGAGCGGTAGCTGCTCTTCAGCTCTCGCTGCTCGAAATCCAGGTAAGATGGCGCATTCCAGGTGGCTGACAACAGCAAATAGATTTCTGCGCCTCTATGTTTCAACCAGTGAACCCTCCAGCACCTTCAACGAAATTGTGCGATTCATTATGACAGTTTACGCACCAATTTGGTTTAAGATAAAGAAAAACTCCAGTTTCACTGAGGGCGCAAAAACATTTTTTCGAAATGATGCGTCTCTCTCAGACCATGCCTCAAAGATCTAAGACAATCGCCAACAAAGTCCTCCGTAGAAATTCTTTCTTTGCTCACCCAGAAAATATTTTGATCTCCATGCTACATGCCGATGAGCAACACATAAGAGAATTGGGATGGAGAAGAATATTAAAGCACGATCAAAACAATCACCAGCGGGGGAAATTCGAGCCTTCGCCATGCCTGAGCTGCTCTACGATAGTCAAAACTATTACGAAATGATCAACTGGCAAACGGCTGAGGTGACCGAACCCCCCGTTACAAAAACAATACCTGATACCCGAATAAAAGAGTTTGTTGAGACGGGAGACCAGCCTGATGGACTGATCCCACTATTCCCTTGTCATATTCAAGCGGTCGAGAGACTCATCAAATTAGTAACCGAAGCCTCTGCCAGTGTAAGTGGAATAGAAGAGAGGGACGGATTCATCCGCTCCCGTCTTCACTCCCGAACAAAAATTCCACGATTTGATTCTAAGAAAGATTACCGTATGTAAATCGACATGCAGCCAAAGGAAGGGTGGTTGGGGCTGGATAGGGTGGAACTCGACGTACAGGCAGCTCCTCGTGGTGAGTTCTGGGTTGCTAATTTTATAAAATTAGCAAGCGAGGAGCTGTACTTAGTACTTATCGTACTTATAACATCGCATTAACGTAATTATAATCCACATTTAGACTTTTCTCGGGGCCAGAAGATATTACTCTAGAGTCATAAAATTTTGCGTGTGTGTTATTTCATGCCTAAGCAACGATATAAATGCTATGGGAAATATATAAATGCATTATTTAAGACAAAGAGCCGATCTCAAAATATGTATATAAATTACATATTTTTTCAACATTTGACGTTGTTGCCGGGGGCAAAAGATATTAACGTAGGACAACGCGCTTGGAAAAACGATCATATGAGGTCTTTTTCATCGACTTTATAGTTATTAGGAATAATTTTGATGCATATTGAAATATTTTAAAAATTATAAGAAAAATACGTTTTTGACTACTAAAATATGATTTTCATCGCTCTGCCGAGGGCAGAAGATGATTACCTATTAAGCTAAGATTTTGCAGAGGCTATTTTCTCATGCATGCGCAAGTTTTTGTCTCTATTAGAATATGGAAATCGAAAAAAATGTAAAATCGATCCACCCTATTCAACAGTACACCTAGCCAGGGAATGACGGAAAATGCAAGAGCTCAAAAATACTTATCTCTGTACAGCGTAAAGAAATTAGTTAGGATGGGTTAGCGAGCACTAATGAGTACTAATTAAAGGCAAGATATATTTAACATGATGTCGTTCATTTTATACGTTCCTGATCTGTTATTGAAATTATTTATAAAGTATATGAATCCACATTCCATTTTCATTTATCTTTGTTTTTAGAGAATTTTAGTACCCTAATTAATATTATGATTATATTTATACATACTGTTAAAACGTACACTAAACTTATTTACCATCCTTCACTAGAAAAGAAAAGGAATAACATCCCTCAATTTCGTACATTTTTTTCTCTTCCTACAACGTATTTTTTTATCTCTCCTGGCTTTCGTCGTAGCCAGTGTCGTAACTCCGCTTCCTGTTGATCAGCGAAGTTAAGCGACATTGGATCTGGGCAGTAGTTGGATGGGTGACCGTCCTCCGCGCTCAGATGATGTAGTGACCCATGGTTCAGGTGCCAGGTAAAGATGTAGCCCCTCCGTCATATGACTTTAGATGTTGCATTGAGGCTATCCCTTATTATTTTCAGCTCTCCGAAAGGATTTTACAGAAATTTTGCATAATTACGTGTTATACTCGTTATTTTTTTATTCATATATACAGATTTGTGTGAATTTTCCATTTTATTTTGAAAGTGTAATTTAAAAATATACAACGAAGGGGAAATAATATCATCATTAATTTTTAATTTTTATTGAACAGATAATGTAGAAATACCCCAACTATAATATCGGATCAAAACATTATTGAAATAACAACCAATATAAAAACAACAAGAAAAGAAAGAACACGAATAACAGAAAGAAGCAAATTCGACATTTTTAATTTTCACACCACTAAAGGGATAAATTGGGGAGATGTTGCATCCAGCGTGGAAGTAATAGATTGGTAATCCATCTTCGTGGCCAAGTCAACGGAAGAGATCTACAGATCTACAGAAGCTAAGGCTAACAAAGACCCTAAGATCCACTCTAAAGTTAGCCCGAGAGAAAGGAAAGAGTAGTGGGTTAAAAGAAGAGAATAAGGGGTTAAGTAATAGCAAAACCTATCACTCGTGGGTTAATTATTCATTCAGAAAAAGAAAAAAAAGACACATCATCATCATCCGCCGGCCACTGCCGACAAGTCAGAAAAATAATCGGAGAGAATAGGAAAGATTGCAGAACGGTCTCTACTCCAGAGGGAGGTAGAGCCCACTCTGCCGGAAAGGGGTGAAAGATGAAAAGAAGTAAAATAAGAACGCTTACAAACCATGCAATACATTCTTAACTCAAGAACAACACATTCTCAACTCAAAGCAACACATTCTTTCAGCTGTTGCAGACCGATCCTCTACTCCATAGGGAGGTAGAGGATGCACCCCACTAGGCTGGAAAGGCGTGAAAGATGAAAAGAAGTAAAATAAGAACGCATTACAAACCATACAACACATTCTTAACTCAAACACTATCATACCATGCAAACTACAGACATGCAATAAAGAGAATTAGACATGCAAATAAGGAGAGAAGAAGAAAAAAGTATAAAGAATAACAAAAAGTAGGTTAATTTACTCAACAAGCTACAACTAAGTTCGTGTTAGTCTAATTCTTTTTTTTTTTTGCTGGCATATCACACGCTGGTATGTCACAAGCTGGCATTAGACGTCAACAGACTAATCCCCGATTATCACCCCCAGAGATCCTGTTCCCAACTGTTTTCTTATTTTAAACAACGTTAATATTTTTAAAATGCCTATCTAGACAGTTTTTAAACACATTAACGCTGGTAGAGTTCACGACGGACGCAGGAAGATTATTCCATTTATCAATTACTATAAACGTAAAGATGTTTTTAGCGATATTAGTAATGAAACATAAATTACGAGTATTGCTATTATCGAAAGTGAACAGTTTGTCAAAATTTACGTTATCGATGTAATTAACGATTTTGAAAACTTCAATAAGCTCTCCCCTTAATCTCCTAGTTTTTTTTAGTGAATGCAAATCTAACTCTTTAATACTATCTTCATAAGGCTTGTTGCGCAATGACGGAATTAGTTTCGTGGCACGATGCTGAACCCTTTCCACCCTCTCAATATTCTCACGCAAATACGGGCACCAAAACTGAACGGCATATTCTAAATGAGGCCTGACTAGGGACTTGAGAGGCAGTATAATATACTTCGATTTAAATTCGAAATTACGCGCTATGAAGCCTAACATCCTATTACCTTTTGCGCAAGACCCCAGGCACTGGTTCCTAACTTTTAAATCCTTAGATACGCGTACGCCTAAATCTACTTCCTCGTCAACGCTCGCTAACTCTCTATCATCCCTCGTGTACATGTAATTATTGTTACGAGAACCTATATGCAAAACTTTACATTTGTCTACGTTAAGTTGCATCTGCCACTTATCCGTCCACTCCATAACCCTATTTACATCGTCTTGGAGCCTATTTCTATCGTCCTTATTAGCAACCTTACCGCCTATTTTAGTATCGTCCGCGAATTTTGACATGTTACTAGTCAATCCTACATCTATGTCGTTAATGTAAATTACGAATAGCAATGGGCCTAACACTGAAACCTGTGGGACACCGCTACCTACATCCAACCACACCGATTCACTACCATTAACAACGACCCTCTGTCTCCTAGCACGAAGCCATTCCTCTAACCAGTTAGCTACCTGACCGCGTATACCGTGCAATTTAACCTTCGCAATTAATCTTCTATGTGGAACTGTATCGAACGCCTTTTTAAAATCTAAATAAATAACGTCAGCCGCTCTATGCCTAACTTATTCACGCACTATTTCGTTATAAAATTCTAACAAATTAGTTAAACAAGATCTATGGCGTCGAAACCCATGCTGACTACTATTAATCAAATCTCGACTCTCTAAGTGATCGATGATACGATCCCTACCTACGGATTCCAATAGTTTACCGACAAATGACGTTAAACTAATGGGCCTATAATTGCTAGCCACTGTGCGGTCGCCTTTTTTAAAAATGGGCGTGACGTTAGCTAATTTGAAGTCTTCAGGAATAATCCCCGTTTCGAGTGACTGATGAAAAATCTTCGTTAAGGGGCCTACAATAACCTCTTTCAAATCTTTCAAATGTCTGCGATAAAAAGCGTCAGGACGTGGAGCATTGCTAACTTTCAGCCTATCGATATAATGTGCAATCTCACCCTCGTAAACAGTTATTTCATCCAAAATAATCTCGCTACTAAATGGAACGACATTGTCCACGTCGAGGACATTATTTACGTCTTCTACGGTAAAGACTATCGCAAAAAAGTTATTGAAAATACCAGCCATCGCCTGAGCATCAGAAGCCAAAGCGCCGTTAACATCCACTAGACGGCCTGTGTTGTCTTTTATCGGCTTACGATTATTGACGTATTCAAAGAACTTTTTTGGATTATGTTTACTATCCGCATCTATAAGTATCTCTAAGTTACGCTGAGCATTCCTAACTGATCTTTTAACCTGAAGTCTAAGCTCGATATATCTATTAAAGTTAGCTGCCGTGCCATTGCGCTTATTAAGTCTATACACTCTGTTACGCTCGTTTATGAATTCGCCTATTTCCCGAGTCCACCACTTGGGCCTACCATGATTTCTAGCGCGCTTGGGCCTACGAGGAATAAACTCCTTTCAATATTCATAAAGCTTCCTTTAAATGCCTCCCAATGCAAATTTGTGTCATTACACATAAATAAGTTATCCCAGTCCACTACTCTCATCCTATCCGCAAAATTATCAAAATTAGCACTACGAAAATCAGGGACTTATATTACGTTACTATCCTTAGTTAACGAGGACGATAGAAATAGGATTCAAGACGATGTAAATAGGATTATGGAGTGGACAGATAAGTGGCAGATGCAATTTAACGTAGACAAATGTAAAGTTTTGCATATAGGTTCTCGCAACAATAATTACGCGTATACGATGGATGATAGGGAGTTAGCGAGCGTTGACGAGGAAGTAGATTTAGGCGTACGCGTATCTAAGGATTTAAAGGTTAGGAACCAGTGCCTGGAGTCTTGCGCAAAAGCTAATAGGATGTTAGGCTTCATATCGCGTAATTTCGAATTTAAGTCGAAGGATATTATATTGCCCCTTTACAAGTCCCTAGTCAGGCCTCATTTGGAATATGCAGTTCAGTTTTGGTGCCCGTACTTGCGTGAGGATATTGATAGGTTAGAAAGGGTTCAGCGTCGTGCCACGAAACTTATTCCGTCATTGCGCAATAAGCCTTATGAAGATAGGATTAATGAGTTAGACCTGTATTCACTCGAAACTAGGAGATTAAGGGGGGAGCTTATTGAAGTTTTCAAAATTGTTAATAACATCGATAACGTAAATTTTGACAAATTGTTCACTTTTGATAATAGTAATACTCGCAATAACGGATTTAAGTTGCGTGGCAGGCGTTTTATTACTAATATCGCTAAAAACTTCTTTACGTTTAAAGTAATTGATAAATGGAATAATCTTCCCGCGTCAGTCGTTCATTCTACCAGCGTTAATATGTTTAAGAACCGTCTTGACAGACATTTTAAAGGTATTAACGTTGTTTAATTTAAAAAACAACAAAGTTAGCAACGGAAGCTCTGGTGGTGGTGCTCGAGGATGAGTCTGTTGACGATGAATGCCAGCTTGTGACATGCCAGCGTGTGATGCCAGCAATAAAATTATTAAAAAAATAAAAAATAAAAATTAGACTAACACGAATGTAGATGTAGCTCATAGCGTAAACTAACCCACTTTTTGTTTAACTTTACCTACTTTTTTTTTTTTTCTCTTCTTATCCTCTCCTTACTTTGCATGTCTATCTCTTTTCTTGCATGTTTGTAGTTTGCATGGTATGACAGTGAGTTAAGACTGTGTTTGCATGGTTTGTAAGCGTTCTTATTTTACTTCTTTTCATCTTTCACCCATCTCCTATTCTCTCCGACTATTTTTCTGACTTGTCGGCAGTGGCCGGCGGATGATGATGGTGAGACACTTTTCCTCTTTTTCTGAATGAATGTTAACCCATGAGTGATAGGTGTTGCTCTTACTTAACCCCTTATTCTCTTCTCTTCTCTTCTCTTAACCCGCTACTCTTTCCTTTCTCTCGGGCTAACCTTAGAGTGGATCTTAGGGTCTTTGTTAGCCTTAGCTTCTGTAGATCTGTAGATCCTAAACTCTCGCCTACTTCTAAACATTCGACAATATTTTCGCCGTTCGTCATCACCACGTCTAAAATATTGTCACCGCGCGTTTGTTCGGTAACCATCTGTTGCAAAAAATTATCTTCCATGAACTCAATAAATCTCAAACTCTCCTCATTACCAGTCAAATTCTCTTAATTAACATTAGGGCAGTTAAAGTCTCCGACAATTATACTATTCTGATTGTCAATAAAGCTACCAAGAAGTGAGTAAAATCTAGTATCGGTATCGAGGGGTTGAACGGGTGGTCTATAACAGCAACATTAAAACTAATACTACGCGCCCTAACTTCAACGCATATCGCATTAATTGCCGCCGGAAAATCTATCTTAACCTCGATAGCCCTAAGGGAATTACGAATGTACAGCAAAACGCCGCCACCAATCATATGTAACCTATCATTAGTAAAGAGTTTAAAACCCGTTATATCAACTTCCCACAACAAGTCCCGAGTCACGGTATTTAACCACGTTTCAGTGATAACAACTATATCGTAGTTGCAGGAATAAATTATCGCCCTGAATTCATTTAATTTATTTCTAATACTACGCGCGTTACAATAAAAGACGTTTAAGTTATTTTTTACCACGGGTCGCCGTTTTAAACTATTTTTCACGTCAGGCCCGCGTTCCCCGGACCCACAACGTTTAAAGAAGGCTTCGACCTATACAGCTTTCGTACGTTTTCGTCAATTAACCTACATAGCCTAGACTTACCTATTTCATTAAAATGTACCTCCATCTTTTATAAAAAAGCTAGGATCACTAAATTCTGACCACAGCTTTACGAAGGGTACATTTTCCTCAGCACAAATCTCTTCTAATTTAGTATTAAAAAATATCGTTTTATACGTAATCCTAAGACCCAAACTGTACCTAGGGGTAATACCTAGAACTAAAGACCTATCTGACCTCGCCTTTAGGGGCCTAATTAACCCCCTATATCTCTCCAAAAGGTCAGGCACTCTCGTATCGGGCCTATACGAGTCGTTGCCCCCTACCATCGTCACCAACATCGAGTGACGGGAGGCAACGTCATTCCTATCCACTTCGTCTCAAACTCTGTCAACCCTGGTCCCTGGGAGACAGACCCTCCTCCTCTTGGTTGGATGCCGTTCAACGAACTCTGTGTCCATATGGCGCACTAAAGAGTCCCCAATTAAAATAGTTTCCCTCTCATTCACGTCCCTTTCCAAATGGGCAAAAGGGTTCGAAACCTCGATAGGGGGGGGATTCCTATCACCTAACGTACGAGACCTAGCTCCACCCTTAACTTCTCTAAATCCCAGTCCATCTACTAATCTCGGCCCAACCTTAACCCCTTCCTCAACTCTATCCAACCTTCCCGATAAGCTACCTAAACTAGAAACTAGGTTACGAACCTCACCCTTCAAATTACTGGCGTCTTCAACGTTAGTTTTGGTTACCTCACGTACACTGCGTTTTATGTCAACTATTTCCTCCCTTAAATCGCAAAAGAAACAAACTGATCTCTCGGTAATCGCCATAGGACCGCCGTTATAATCTTTAAAATCGGAATACCACCGGTTTACCTCACACCTAACACACGACGTTTTCTGCGACGGCATCGCCCAGTTAAAATTAGTTTATAACCGTCACAAGTTTAAGTTAAATTAAGCCGGCACGCTATAAAAACTCCTAAATCGCTAAAAACCACTAATATTCAATTACTTAACTATAACAATGTGAATATAAACAAGTATATAAAATTCAAAACTTTCCAAAAGTAAAATTATTAGCAATATGCAAAAGTAGTAGCAATATCAGAGAGCTCAGGAAATGCGTCCGTTCAGTACAGAGGACCTTATTGGAGAAGACGCTAGAAATTGTGATTAATTTGGCCCTTAAGTTTTAGGCTTTACTGTGCTCTTATTAAGAGAGAACAGCTAGTTGTTATTAATTAATAATAATAAATAAATAAATAAGTGAATAAGTATTATTAATAGTTAAAACATGTATTAATCTTAAATTATCACTACTGACATGACAAATACAAGGTCACCTTTGAAGGTGCTACACCAATACCATACAAAGAAACAAATATTGTACATGAGAGATAAGAACTGAACAATCCGAAGAAATGTGTTTTTAATACTAGATTAACACTAGTTACCTTAAAATCTGGTGATACAGTACTTTTCCACCTTACAAACCGTGACCCGACAATTCAGCGCAGGACAATTCAGCGCCGACAATTCAGCGCCGACAATTCAGCGCAAGACAATTCAGCGCAAAGACAATTCAGCTCAAGACAATTCAGCGCGAAAATATCAACAAAGAAGAAGAAAGAACAAATCCAGAGGGAAGAGAGCTTGCAACTGTTAGGTTAGGTTAGGTTAGGTTAGGTTTCTAGTTTTTGAAATAAAATCTTAATTTCAACAATTCTAACAAATTTTGTTTTTTTAAATAAAATTTTAATAATTATACTCCTTTGAATTTTATCTCCGATTTGTCACTCCTTCGTTATGTCACTCCTTCGTTACGGTATTTATGTCACTCCTTTGTTATGTCACTCCTTTGAAATGTCACTCCTTCGATACAGACCCAATTTAGCATATATATAAATATACAAATTTTTCTCTTTTTTTATTTATTACGATTTATTTTTATTATTTTTAACTAAACTTTTAACTGTACTGACTTTCGCTGAATTGTCGGCGCTGAATTGTCGGCGCTGAATTGTCGGTGCTCCCTTACAAACATGGTCAGCTCTGTATATCAGAGTGCAAATACCCTAAGTATATAATTAGGAACCCCTCAACACAAGAGTGACTTGAAAAGTTTGTGATGGTTGACTCTATCAACTGCTTTTATGTATCCAAAAAACAGGAATATATATTGGTAGTTGACATCTTGTACTTTAGGATGGCTTCCTTTAGCATATAAATACAAATGTCAGTACCATGTTTCAATCTAAGGCCAAACTGAATGTCATAAGTCTTGAAGGATGTGCTTATCCTATTATAAATGACATACTCTAACACCTTAGGAAGTATACTGGCAAGTGCTATTGGCCTATAATTATTCTTTTCGTAGATACTAGCACCCTTATTTTAAACAACTGACAACAAGTTAAAACTAATACAAAGATATGGAATTCTACTGATACCCTTCTTCCTATGAACCAGCCAGATTCAACGTCAACTGCTTCATTTACCGTTTTATCTGATAGTTGTATAATCTCTCGTACAGTATATCCATCAAATATGAATAATTCAGAAGTTTCGGAACAGAGTAATTGACCTTCATCAGTTAAATCCAGTTCATTGTCAGCACAAAGAAAAAGCTGCCTCAAAAATTCTGAGAGTAATCATAACATTTTTGCATTGATGAAAGAGACTTTGTAAGTGATGCTTGAAACAGCGTTGGCAAAATTGAAGAGTTAAAAATCGTGAACCAAAGGTGGAATGATGAAATTGGAAAAGATTGGGTTGCAACAACGCCACCAAAAGTAAAATTCTGTGATAATGTTCTAACTTATACCGTTGTTGATTGCTGTAGAAGTGGCCCTTGGGAAGAGTGCGCTCGGGACAGATTAAGATTTCAGAGACGAATTGAGGAAACTGAATCTAGTTTAAACCCTGTATTGAATCCTGAACATCGGCGAAAAGTATTTAATAGATTGCAATCTTTAAAGTATTAGGTTGCTGTTTGTGATCACCAAATCTATACAGTTTTTTTTTTGTGTTTTCTGTTATTTGTTGTGTTAACATAATTTCATCAGCCAGAACTATTAGCAATATATATGTCAATCTGAAGAAGTTACGCTAATGTTACACATTGAATTCAGTGTTACAAAAGCGTTTCGTTCAAATGCTTAACTGACATACAATTTATATGTAAAATTTAGCAGTGATGGGATTTCATTCAAGAATTGAATACTATAAAAGTGGGTTTTGTAAGAGAAGACCTACTCTCTCCTTCACCAGCTCAATACTCCTCTAAAGAAACTTAGCTCCTTTCATTTGAGAATAAAGTTATCACATTAAGAATTCATTTCTAAGTCCTATCCCTTAAAAGACAACATTAATAAATAGGACTGATACCTTAAGGACCAGAGTGTCGAGCTTTCAGATAACAGAGCTCGAAAGATGAAGAACTATGAAACCTTAAATAAGTAATTGGTTTTAATACAACAGAAAGCAAGTTTAAAGTATGTAAGCTTAATACGAGCAAGTTGACTCTAGCTTGTTAACGGTAATATTTGATTAAAATTATATTGACGAAATTAATTAAACCTACATGTATTATCTAATCAATAAAAATTAAAACTAATTATGATATTATTTTCCCTTCGTTGTATATTTTTAAATTACACTTTCAAAATAAAATGGAAAATTCACACAAATCTGTATATATGAATACAAAAATAAGTATAACACGTAATTATGCAAAATTTCTGTAAAATCCTTTCGGAGAGCTGAAAATAATAAGGGATAGCCTCAATGCAACATCTAAAGTCATATGACGGAGGGGCTACATCTTTACCTGGCACCCGAACCATGGGTCACTACATCATCTGGGCGCGGAGGACGGTCTCCCATCCAACTACTGCCCAGATCCAATGTCGCTTAACTTCGCTGATCAACGGGAAGCGGAGTTACGACATTCGTTACGACGTAGCCCAGGAGAGATGAAAAAATACGTTGTAGGAAGATAAAAAAAAATGTACGAAATTGAGGGATGTTATTCCTTTTCCTTTCTAGTGCAGGATGGTAAATAAGTTTAGTGTATGTTTTAACAGTATGTATAAATATAATCATAATATTAATTAGGGTTCTAAAATTCTCTAAAAACAAAGATAAATGAAAATGGAATGTGGATTCATATACTTTATAAATAATTTCAATAACAGATCAGGAACGTATAAAATGAACGACATCATGTTAAAATATCTCTTTCCTTTAATTAGTACTCATTAGTGTTCGCTAACCCATCCTAACTAATTTGTTTACACTGTACAGAGATAAGTATTTTTGAGCTCTTGCATTTTCCTTCATTCCCTGACTAGGTGTACTGTTGAATAAACGAGAGGTCTTGAATTTATTTTTATTTTTCCTCGCGGGTTTGCATCATACATTTGTTTCATGTATTTAGTTACGAAATTCATCCTATATACTGTATATAAAAAATGTACCATAAAACCATTAGTAAGAATGGTATTAACTCAATTTGCTCCTTCCACAATGATTTCATACGTATCGGTCCCCTGTACTTCGGGGTTCTCAACAATGACCTCTTTTGTCTCTCGAACCTGCTTCTCTTTCCCCCTTTGATGTATTTTTGGGACATGTCTTCCACAATTTCCAGCGTCTTCGAGAGAGAGAGGGAGAGAGAGAGAGAGAAAGAGAGAGACAGAGAGAGTTTCAAGGACAAGAAGTACCTCAAAAAGCAATGCTTCCCATACCGTGGAGTTGTTACTAGGAGCGGGCGCCAGGGAAAAATTCCTACACCTTCAAATAGTGTGCAAGATTCAATCTATCCTTTACTTGAACTGATCCACAGAGGAACTGTTCACATCTTCTGAAGGCTGTGTGTTCCACGTGCCACAGATCTTATAGATAATGTAGACCCTGAATATGATCATGAATAATCTCAATGAAATTACGACGCAAAAGAGAGAATCATTCCCTGACGAGGTGTACTTCTGAATACACGAAAAGCCTTGGAATATTTTTTCTTTTTCCTTGTGGGGATCAGTGTCGTGTACGCTTTAAGTGTTTCTATATAGATGTACCTCTTTAGACGATGAAAATGCTACTTTTTCATTATTTTATACAATATATATTTTGGTAAGTTCCTAAAATATTTGTGTGTGATACAGGGATATATATATTTTTCATTTGTTCGTTCTCCTTCCTCATCTTGCGCGGAATGTTCTCCTATACAAGCGTCGTTCTTTACGTTAATTATACTGCGTGTTCTTTGCAGTTGAAATGTATATATAGGTGCGGCATGCGGGAGGTGCCCCCTCGGGGCATTGGTTTCTGCGCGTATGTAGGAGAATTACGACTTCTGATCGAGTGAGGACCATGGTGTAGTGGTTATCATATCTGACTGGCAATCGGAAGGTACCGGGTTCGATTCCCGGGTGGCTACCTCATTTTTTCATTTGTTCGTTCTCCCTCCTCATCTTGCGCGGAATGTTCTCCTATACAAGCGTCGTTCTTTACGTTAATTATACTGCGTGTTCTTTGCAGTTGAAATGTATATATAGGTGCGGCATGCGGGAGGTGCCCCCTCGGGGCATTGGTTTCTGCGCGTATGTAGGAGAATTACGACTTGTGATCGGGTGAGGACCATGGTGTAGTGGTTATCATATCTGACCGGCAATCGGAAGATCCCGGGTTCGATTCCCGGGTGGTTACCTCATTTTTTCAGTTGTTCGTTCTACCTCCTCATCTTGCGCGGGATGTTCTTCTATACAAGCGTCGTTCTTTACGTTAATTATACTGCGTTTTCTTTGCAGTTGAAATGTATATATATATATATCCCTACAGTAGTACCGTGGGGTGGTCAAACACCGTTAGTACCATGGGGTGTTTGAACATCCCAAATTCAAAAAATTAAAAAAAATTACTAACGTTTCTAATATATTCATATAGCTGCTTCAACTTATTCCTCCACTCACTAATGAACAGATTAATTTCAGTGTAGCTGAAATTTTTCATTTTTGTGTAAAAAAAACTGGTCGAACAAAAATAAAATAAAGTTTTGATTCTAAATACTCATTTATTAGGTAAAGGCGTGCAGGATTATACATGATATGATTCTTTTCTCAGTATCATTATAAATTGTAATTATAAAATTATAAACGTAAGTATATAAAAGCATAATTGAGTTTAATTTTCTCATTCTTTACTACAATCCTAACTAAAGAGATCTGTCAATGTTGTGACATAAAAATAGCAAAACGTTCTGTTACCGATTCCTTATAAAAAATATATTGTTTATTCCTGCCAAAGTACACCAACACAATAATAGAAAACATAAAAAATAATAGAAAACTCGTCAAAATAACCGCAAACTGTTGCAATAAAATGAAATGGCAAGAAAAATATAAGTGAGGTCATTACAAAACCATGAAGGAGAAGCTTGTTTCTGCCAAACATCCTCACCATTACCTATCACTCTGATTCATCACCTGATATTGTACCTTCGCACTCAATGCAACTGACAAGCAACTTGCTGTGTTCTCTACACGCATGTTTACCACAATTGTTACACACTGTTTTCACCTTACGATCACGTAACCTGGCACAGAATGTACATCTCTTTGCCCCCCGTGATGTCTGTGGCTGGGAGGGTGTTAAGGACTCTACAGCTCTTGGCAACATTCTTCTAATTCCTTCTCTGAGATCCTTCTTCACATGTATGTTCTGCATTCTCCTCTTCAGAGTGTCCTCTATAAGCTGCATAGCTAAATTCTTGATGAACAAGCGGCGCTTTAGCTTGTTCTGAGGGTTGTGACAGTATAGGATGTAAGAATTTATGTTTGAGACGTTCAGGAGAGTGTAGAAAACAGTCATGGGCCAACGACGGCTATTTCTTGAAGTGTCATACTCCCCTGCCATCTGGTCGACCATATCAACGCCTCCTTTAGTTGAATTGTAGAAGGTGATAATTTCAGGTTTCTTCTTATCACCAGAATTTGGGTCAATTCTGTCATCATAGTGCATGCTGCTGACGAGAACAACATTTTTCTTCTTATTGTCTGGCGTGTATGGGACTAGTGTCACTTTATCTGTAAAGCCGAACATACTGTCATACCTAGCTCTGGTCTTTATCTCTAAGAATTCCTTAGGAATCTCAGGTTTGTTTTTTCGGAGTGTGCCCACCGCACTCAATTGATGGTCATGAAGCAGCTTTTGGAGTAGTGGGTAAGTGGTATACCAGTTGTCAAACGTGACAGTTCTGCCTGATCCTGAGATCTGTGAGGTAAGCCTTGTGACCACAGCAATGGATGAATTGTCTACCTAGAATGGGCCATCAGGCTGTTTTCCTGCATATATTTCCATTTTACATACAGAGTAAGTTTTTGCTTCAGTCATTGCCTGTATCTTTATTCCATACTTTGCTGGTTTGTTGGGTATATATTGTCTGAAGGGACATTTGCCCCTGAAGGCTGCAAGCATTTCATCAATTGTCACAAGCTCTGATGGGGAATAGTTCCTCAGACAGTTTTCAACAAACATCTCAAAGAGGTCTCTGATTGGGGCAAGCTTATCCACTTGCCTTCTTGCAGGGCGTGTTGCTTTGTCATCAAATCGTATGCAACATAGGAGAAAACGAAAGCGATGCAATGATATTGTTATTCTGAATACCTCTACACCAGTGCTATCAGAATTCCACAGATCATCAAGGTTCATTCTGTTGCTGTGATAAAGACCAGCTAAAAGTAGTAGGCCAAGAAAGGCTTTCATTTCTACAATGTCAGTGTCACTTGCCTTGCTAGGCTGAGCATAATTCTGTCTCTTGTCACTGATGAACTGGTTAGTCTTGTCAACCAATAAATCCACTATTTCAGGAGTGATGAAGAGTCCCCAGAAGTCAGTACGTGACTGTGCATTTAGGACTGGTCCTCTTGGTCCTTCTCTCCCCCGGAAAACATTATGAGAACGGGTACGAACTGTTACATTACGTACTTTCTTCTCCCACCACGTTTTCTTGTCTTTTCCCAGCTACCCATCACGTCTGGGCTGTTTCCGTTGGGGCTCTTGTGGTGAATCATCAGGCCCCGATTCATAGCAATCAGAGTCAGGAATATGCTCATCATCCTCCACGAAATCTGATTCACCTTCACTGTCATCTTCTGGAGCACTTGCAACGTCACATTCGTCCAACAACTTCCGAATCCTCTCCATCTCTTTTTCGTCGTCGGCCATCTTGTATCTGAAAAGTTAACATGAATTTTATAGCTCCAATCCATTAGAAATCTCCATAAAGCAAATATTATTTGATAATCTGCATTATCTTAGATAAACTTATATTATTTTACTTATATTATTTTATATTATATTATTTTCCATTGAAAAGAAAATTTAAAAAAAAATTTAGAAATCATGAAAAATACCTGGTTAGTACCGAGGGGTGACTGCACACCTCACAAGGACTTAATTCCGCTTTTCATGTCCACTTCACCTTCTCTTCCCTACCTTTACGGTCTTATTAAAACCCACAAACCTGGCAACCCTATGCGCCCTATTATTAGCTCGGTGGGCTCTATCAGGCGCGTATCCAGGATTTCCGAAAGGGGGGGGCAAAATGTATAGTGCTGCCGAGCGTAGCGAGGCAATACAGCTAGGGGGTCGGGGGGAGCGCTGTGAGCTCCTCCAGCGGGTTCCGGGGCGCCGCCCCGGGAGAGAAGTAATTTTTCCCATATTTTTCTTTTAAAGTGCATAAATCATGGACTAAAAACGGTGAAAAGTACTGAATCATTTGACTTCATCATACAATTAATTAACGACAAAATAAACCTAGTTACCGTACCTGTCTTAGCTTGCTGAATGTTACGGAAATTTACTTATCCTTAGATGCATCCTCTTCACCTCCAAGGGGGGGAAAATGCCCCATTTGCCCCCCCCTGGATACGCTACTGGGCTCTATTACCTATAAACTCTCCAAATGGCTTGTCAAAGTCTTGTCCCCCATTCTCAGAACTCTCTCTGATTCACATGTAAAAAAATTCCAGGGATCTTACTGAAAAATTGAATAATGTACGCATTGAAACCAACGATAGATTGATCAGTTTTGACGTTTGTTCATTGTTTACAAAAGTGCCGATTGACGATATGCTTGACTTTGTCTCCCGAGAATTACATAAGTACGACCTACCACTACCTGCACACATCGTTTTGGAACTTATTAAGCTTTGCATCAAAGACTGTAAATTCACTTTCAATAGCGAGTATTATCAACAGGTTTTTGGGATGGCCATGGGCAACCCCTTGTCGCCCCTCCTCTCCAATATTTATATGGAGTTTTTCGAAATTACTTACATTCCGAGAATCCTCGGGGTTGGCATCCCTTGGTTGCAGTACGTCGACGATATTTTGTGTATCTGGCCCATGAATCGTGACCTGGATGACCTCCTCCTTCAGTTAAATGATCAAGTCCCCTCCATTAAGTTTACTTTACAACTGGAACAAGACAACTCAATCCCGTTTTTGGATGTGCGTGTACATAGGGAAATCCCAGGTTTTAAGTTTAGTATCTATCGGGAAAAAACAAACAATTTGTCCTTCGTACACTTTTACTTTGGACATGACACCCCCATTAAGAAGGCTATATTTTCTTCAATGTTTCTCCGCGCTCTTAGGATCGCCAGTCCGGAATACATCGATGCCGAATTGGAAAAAATCAACGGTATTGGAAGTGATCTGTGCTACCCACCTGCGTTTATGGAATCTTGTCTTAACAAGTCAAAACGAACCTTCTATCTTGTGAATAATAAAACTCGCACTTTGTTAAAGAATATTTTAGTACTTCCATTTTTCTCGGGATTTTTAGGCATTGCTAATGTACTTAAACATTTGGATATTAATGTAGTATTTTCATATAAAAATATTGTGAAAAATATCATAGTAAAAAATAGCCCTACAAAAAATTCAGACATTATATATAAAATTGGTTGTAAACAATGTGATTCCTTTTACAATGGTCAGACGGGAAAGGATTTGCACACGCGTGTAAAACAGTATCAATATTCCGTTAGAACGGGACGGGACTGTCGTCCAGTGCCCTTTTTGTCCATTTTTCATAGTTAGCCCATTGTATTGATTGGAATAATGCTTCAGTTTTGTTTCACTCTAGCAACATTGTTAATAGAAATATTCTTGAGTCTGCTATTATTCAACTTACAAATAACTTTAACATGAGCAAAGGTCTTTTTCAACTCGATCCCGTTGTTTTGAATTCGTTCAGAACGGATTTAGACAGAGGCAGAGTGCTAAACCTTTGGTAATTTTCCCTTATAAATTTGTATGTTCCTCTTACAATTTTTATTTTTCAATTTATTTTTATTTTTATTTTTATTTTTTTTATTTTTTTGTGACCTATATATCATTCAGGCATTATCTATAAAATTGGTTGTAAACAATTATTTGATCTTGCGTTGAATTCGGGCAAAGTGCTAAAATTGGTAGTTTTATTTACAAATTTGTATGCTCCTCCCACAATTTTTATTTCTATGTTTACTATATATATATATATATATATATATATCTCTTTTTTATTTACTTCAGTGTTCCTGAGGATGTCATAAGACGAAAGCGCTTGAGCACCACTCTGTGTTTCCTTTCCTTCGTGGTTTTATTCATCATAAATATTTTTCACATGTTACATTCGTGAAACAATTTTCATATATATATATATGAAAATTATTTCACGAAAGTAACACGTGAAAAATATTTATGATGAATAAAACCACGAAGGAAAGGAAACACAAAAAGGTGCTCAAGCGCTTTCTTCTAATGACATCCACAGAACACTGTGGATGTCATTAGACGAAAGCGCTTGAGCACCTTTTTGTGTTTCCTTTCCTTCGTGGTTTTATTCATCATAAATATTTTTCACGTGTTTGTGGTTTGTGGTTTGAATATAATGTTCTGCACTGAAGATAATGAGTTCCTTTCAGATTTTAGGTGGTATGACTCTATAGTCTATATAATAATCCATGATTTATTGTAATTTGTCATTCGAAAAGTCGTTCGATATTTAAATCATACACTGAAAGTTGTTTTTAGATTTTACATATAATTATCATTTTTAAAAACGAATGCGAAATAAAATGAATAACATTCAAATTAACAGTGGTTAATTGAAAAGTCTGATGTTACTATACTTTTAAGGGTACCAGGTGTCTCCAGGCCTTTAGAAGGGTGTACATAGGTCGTTTCAAAGGCGATTCGTTGCAAGTAGCAACCAGGGTCGCCTCGCCTAAAACGTCGGATGCGCGGTTCAGTTTTCCTACTCATTCATCTCTACAGTAAAATTTGCGCTGTTATTTATGTTTTCTGTGAATAATTTACAGATGATACCATGAAAAGAGGAAGCAAACTTATACAGGTGCAATGAGTTCACCCTGAAGAACTGTTTCTTTATATAATGGGGAGATGTCGTTACAACTTAGATTATTTCAACTGCCACTATGCTATGTGAAGAAGTGATCACGTATGAAAAGCCCGGTCGATAAAAATAAACAGTCGATTGGAAAGGAGTGTTTATAAACTTGTATTTGATGCTTTGTCTAACGAAAGCCTCTTTGTGTGTGCTTTCGAGTGAATTCGTTTAAAGATAACTCACCATCCGAAAGTAAAGCGGGCACAAAAATAGTATTGTACGAAATGAAGACCAATTACATCGAGTATTGGACTCCCTATAACTTGACCGGTGAAATAATGTTAATTCGTATTTACTGTGTAGTACAAAGCAACAATGATGTACCTGTAGACTCGTTTATGTTCGAGTTTAGTGTTTTGCGCAGTGGAACCTAAATTATTTTGATGAATTTTCAATATATTTAATTATCTAAGATAAGTGTGTGTTTATTTCGCCTGAACTATTATTTTGATGATTATACTCCATCGTTTTGTATTTCTTATATTATTTTTATTTTATTTTTGTTTATATACATATATGTTCTTCGATCGTGTTTCTTATACTATTATTATTTTTTATTTTACTTCTTTGATCATATATATTCCATTGTATATTTATTTTCTATATATTTCTGATTCCAATAATTCGTCTAAATAAACAGAATGATGTAATGGTGTTTCATTTAATTCGGTTTAATTGTATTTCTTTTATTGTTAATATTGGGTTTCGTTAAATAACACTGGGGAACAAATTTTAACTTTTTTTTTGTTTCTTGGACGTGAACAGGTTGGTCTTATAGGATGTTTTCCGCTGATTCCGAATATAGCCGTAGAATTTCTCTATCACCCAAGGTTACTGAGAAATTTGTATTTTAATATTTATTCAAAAAGTGTATAGAAGTTAGTAAAAATACGTCATAAAAATTATATTAGTGGCAGATTGGCATTTAAAATATTCTTCTTAAAACTTCTTTGTCACTGATTTTCTCTTGTAGTTTTCATTAGGAGCTTCTTGCATCAATGTCCAGCAGTAATCAGTTAACATTGCCGGATCCCACCTCCCTTGGTAGCGTTTCTCCATAGTAGCTATATCTTGGTGGAACCTTTCTCCATGCTCATCGCTTACGTCGCCGAGGTTTTCAGGGAAGAAATCTAAATGGGAGTGCAAGAAATGGATTTTTAGTGACATATTACATCCCAATAACCTATATGCTTCAATCATGTCCTGCACTATTTTTTCATAGTTAGAGGCTTTGATGTTCCCTAGAAAATTTGTGACAACATTCTTCATGGCCTCCCATGCCACTTTTTCTTTTCCTCTCAAGGCATCATCAAACTTTTGATCTTTCATGAGCTCTCTGATTTGGGGACCAACAAAGATCCCTTCTTTTATCTTTGCATCGCTAAGTCGTGAAAACTTTTTCTTCAAATATTTGAATGCCTCATCTTCCTTGTTCATTGCTTTGACAAAATTTTTCATGATGCCAAGTTTGATGTGAAGTGGCGGTGAGTATATTTTCTTGGGGTCAACTAAGGGTTCATGAGACACATTCTTCAGTCCTGGGATACAATTTTGACGAAGTGGCCAATCCTTTACAAAATAATGCGAATCTCTGGCTCTGCTGTCCCATTCACAAAGGAAGCAGCAGAACTTCGTATAACCGAGCTGCATTCCCAGAAGAAGCGTGACGACTTTTAAATCCCCACATATATACCAACGAAACTGGTCATAATTAATCTGCTGAAGGATGAGTTTCATATTTTCGTAAGATTCCTTCATGTGGACAGCGTGCCCTACAGGAATGGAAGGGTATTTATTTCCATTGTGAAGTAGTACAACCTTGAGGCTTAGCTTCGAAGAGTCAATAAATAAACGCCAATCTTCAGATTTGTGCTCATGACCGAGAGCTAACAGCAGTCCATTTACATTATTACAGTAGCATAAACCACCTGACGAGGAGAAATACTGCATCAGATCTTTTTGGCGAGTGCGGAACGCCGATATGCTTGTATCTTTTGTCAGCAAATTCCATTCACGTAACCTGGAGCCCAATAATTCCGCTTTCTTTTTCGGAAGGTCCAAATCTCTCTGGAGATCATTCAGCATAACCTGCGTTATCATACGTGATTTATTTGATTCAGGTTGCTGAAAGTCTGTATCTTTAGTGTCATCAATTTCCATTGGTTCAACTTTAGACTCTTCATCCAGTGTCCATGACTTTGGGGGAGTTGGAATTGGGTTATCATCGTCATGTAGTACTGGTCTCATGGCAGATGCAAGATTTGGGTATTGAATTTTATGTTTATTTTTGTCAGAGAATCCTGAAACGTTAGTCATACAAAAATAGCAATCAGTTAGGTGATCCTTGGGCTCTCTCCAAATCATTGGTATGGCAAATGGCATAGATTTGGGTACCTTTAATCCAACCCCTAAGAGTGACGGCACAGGAAATGCATGAGATATGAGGTGCCCAGGATTTGTCTTGGTCGCCTACCTTACATCCAAAATAAAGTTCATAAGCCTTCTTCACGAGTGGGGTCATCGTCTTCCTCTGTGCCATTATGGTCAGTTCTCCACATACGTAGCAAAATGTATCTCTGGGATTAATACAGTTTCGATTCATGCTGGCGGAAAATTATTGAAATCACGGAAAACTTTTTGGAATGAAAAACCAATTTTTTCTACTATGAAAAATTTTAAAATTTGAGCAAAACTTGAAAAAAATGTCTTCCTTTTTATTAAAAATCTGTTTGTTTAAATAGCTATATTTTTTAATGCAAAAAATACTATTAAATATAGTTAATCTGGAAAAAAAAGAAAGTAAAATTAAATTAGTACACTTAATTTTAACTAATATTTTGGGAAAACTCTGAGTAAATGGAAATATTATTTTCTCGAAAACTGTGGGTGATAGAAAGATTCTGAAACCATATTTGGAATCAGCATCAAAGGTTCTATAAGAAACACTAAATAGTTTTCAAGAAACAAAAATGTTGTTCCCTAGTGTAATTAGTGCTCTTTCTGAACAAGTTTAAGCAGAAAGTCTCTCTGGCTTTTAATAAATAATTAAATAAAAACATTATTTGGCAACTCGGTTAAATAAAATAAATGGTGGTATCTAGCAACTCATCCTAATAAGGTATACCTGAACAATTACAAACATTATTTGGCAACTCATCTATATAAAAATTAAAATAAATGGTGCTCTCTAGCAACTCGCCCTTATAAGGTACACCTGAACATAATTAAAATAAATGGTGGTATCTGGTAATCCCTTCATATATAAATAAGTACATTATTTGGCAACTCATCTAAATAAAAATTAAAATAAATAGTGGTATCTGGTAACCGCCTCCATATATAAATAAGTGGTATCTGGCAACTCATGACCCTCTATATAACAACTGCTTGGCCCCTGGATGTTCATAATGCGTCTGGCTCCAGCCAGGCGAACACCTCCTTCCTTTTTAGGTTAAGGGTTAGGTTAGATTTCCCAATGGGTGTGAGGACATCCCACCTTCTCCCCCAAAGACCTCTTCCTTCTCCTTTCTCTTCCTCTCTTAGGTTAAGGCTACCCCTTTGGGGGTAGGTCATCCTCCCTTCTCCACCCGAAGCTCCCTCCCCTCTACCCCTTGGCAGCATTGAGTTGTTGCATAACCCTACCCCCCTTTGCAGCATTGATGTTGCATAAGCCTTGCGACATTGAAGTTGCATAACCCCCTCCCCTTCATTGCATAAACCCCTACCCCTTCATTGCATACCCCTTCCCCTTCATTACATAACCCCTCCCCCTTCAATGCATACCCCCTTTGTTGCATAACCCCTTTGTGACATCATGCAACATTGATCAACATTTGCAATTGCATTGCCAGCATAGCAACAGAGTTAAAACATCGCTGGCCACTCGGACCAGCTGTCTTATGAAAATTGCTGATCCGATGTGAAAACAACTGGCCTCGGGCCAATGGGCCAGCGGAAATTTCCACGCTGGTTAAATGTCACAAATTTGCTTCTTTCTTCAGTATGTGTATTGCCTTTTAATGTTGTCGCCATATTTGTTATCTCCATTATGTTGTGGCCTGAGACAGGGGCGTCGATTGCTCTAAAATAGTACGGGGGTGCACTTCGCCTTCAAACAGCGAATCAAACAATACTCTGAGTAGCTGTTGCGTGTAATATATCAATGTCGTAATTTATCATTTACCCGTTATTTGTATTTTTCTCAGCATGTTGAAAAAACTGAATTGTATTTAATCATTTTATGTCTTTCTTTATTTAAACATTTTTTTTGCAGAAATATGAAACGCAATACAAACTATTTATAATATTTAACCTTTCATGTAACATAATATCACACATATGTTTAACCGAAATAAATCTTTTATTACCTGTAGACAACAGAGGTCAATGTACATAAACTGATAACAAAATATGTTCGTGAAATATAAAACAAATAAACTGCACTTTGATCACACTTTTATGTTGCAAATGATACGTAACAAAACCGTTTATTTAACATATTGTTCATGAAAATAATTTATAATATTGCTATTACATTTGCATATGCATATAATACGACATACAACGTCTTATTAGGTGCCATTAATAGTTAGCATTAGCAATTCATCCACGAAAGTGGGGGACAACTGGTGGGTTGTTTCCCCCCTTTGTAAAAAGTGGGAGGAACATGTTCCCTGCGTCCCCCCCCGCAATCGACGCCCATGGCCTGAGATAATAGTTGGGGTTATTTTTATATCAGCAATCAAGTTCATGTTATTTGTGAATATTAGATCTAGGCAATTGTTTTTTTCTAGTATTTTCTGTTATCTCCTCTGTCAACATGAACTCGTTTGTGAGCGCCATCAATATTTTTGCTTGTTCCTGGTCTTCTCTTGTGCTCCCCTTGTCCTGGTTTATATATATATATATTTTTTTTATCCACCTTTTTGTATTTTTTAATAGGAAATTAAAGTTTCCGTCGAGCATTATATTGGGGGATGGAGGGTTTATGGACTTTATAAGGTTTCTGATGTCATGAATGGCATCCGAGAATTTTTCGGTTGGAGTATTTCACTGCTAGGAGTTCCACAAAGCTGTTTAATTAACTTATTACCCTCTCTGTCATAAGACCTTCATGTACATATAAGAGTATAGCACAGCCACCTTTACGTCTCCCTGTTCTATTAGCTCTTAATAAGTTGAAACACTCGATATTTATCTCTTTCTTTTCAATACAATGTTCGCAGTTTTCATAATTTCCTTGGCAATCTTTAAGATGAGTTTCTGTGAGGCATGCGTTGTCCGCCCTTGTTTCGTCCATAAATCCTTTCAGGTACGAAACTTTGTTGAGTGACTGATTTAGTTTTATTCCTTGAATATTAGCCAGGACAATATTTATGTTCTGTGTTTTGCGTTGCCGCTTGTGCATTTCCAGTTCGTTTTCCTTTGGTATCGCTTGTTTAGTTGCCCTATGGTCCTCCGACAGAGATCCGTTTCCGCCGATCTGTTCTGGTAGCTTCTTACCACGAAGCGGTTTGGCTCGGGGGTTCCCAGCTGTGTAGACTGTATGCGTTGTATGACATTTAGCAACCATATTGTTTCTGCGATGTTGAAAAAATTTTGTTCGCGATTTGTGTACATGTTTATTCATGTTATACTTATTGTCCTTTGAACTCTGTCTTTTGACCTATGGGTTCGTCGGGAGATGTTGATAGTAGTATTTTTCCTTGTATCTGCAGGTTCCATATCTTGCGTAAGTCCTGCAAATGTCAGGGTGGTAGAATCTGCATCTGTCTCCGAATTTGCAATGACCATTACTTTTACATAATATCTGCATATAATTCCTTCCCCATATTTACTCGGGGCCTTTGGTTTTTGCTCCTTATTGGGAGACAGTTTCACTCTGTTTTCTTCATTGCACACTTGTATTTTCCTATTTGCGCTATTTGTTCTAATGTCCTTCGTTGCCATTACGTATGTTTTCCACCTCGTTGTGTGACGGTATTTGATTTATTCCTACTTCGCTTTTCTTCGTTTCTTCTGTTTTTCTCTGTTCTTGATTCACACTTTCTTTTACTTTCTCCTCAGTCTCTTTCTGCTTTAAATATCGTAAAAGAGTTTATTTGGGTCATGCAGTTTTCGCAAAAAAGGTTTAGCCCATTAAGTTGCTTTGCGTTCGTTATGAGAGAGATTTCTTCATCTTCCCATTCCAGGCATTTGAAATTTCTTCATCTTCCCATTCCAGGCATCTGAAATCGAAAAGCAATTGGCAGAGATCGCATCTCATCGCCTTTGCCTCATCTGTTGCATTGTTACAGAAACCACAGACTTGCAGGAATTTATTTACCATTGCCATGGTACTAATAGAAGGTAGCAGCTGGTGCACAAAATTGATTCAAAAGGGTATTATGGGAGGTATTGGGTGGGGGTTGACTCAAACTGAGTGAGGGAAAGTATACGCCGTTACTTCGGGAAATGGGGGATGTGGCACGCTGTATAATTCTCACTGATTGGTGCTCGAGAGTGTGGCCGCGAGGGATAATTGCGTGGTAGTTGTAGAAATTTCAGCCTAGCGATGGGCAGCTAATTTCCTTCACAAAGAAAACTCGAAAAAATGCTGTATAGATTAACTCGCTTCGTTTTTATTTACTTCTTATTTATATACGTCGCGATCTTTACTACTTAAAGAGAAACATCACTGTGCACTATATATTCACTCATATATTGGCATTGCTGAAAAGTGATTAACTGCAGGATTTTTAATGTAATATCCCTTTTATTTGCACTTCGATCGAAACACATGAAACCGTCACACCAGCAAATATATATATATATATATATATATATACACATTTCAACTGCAAAGAACACGCAGTATAATTAACGTAAAGAACGACGCTTGTATAGGAGAACATTCCGCGCAAGATGAGGAGGGAAAACGAACAAATGAAGTACCACCCGGGAATCGAACCCGGGATCATCCGATTGCCAGTCAGATATGCTATCCACTGCACCATAGACCTCGAGCAATCAGAAGTCGCAATTCTCCTACATACGAGCAGAAACCAATGCCCTGAGGGGGCACCTTCGGAAGATCCCGGGTTCGATTCCCAGGTGGTTACCTCATTTTTTCATTTGTTCGTTCTCCCTCCTCATCTTGCGCCGAATGTTCTCCTATACAAGCGTCGTTCTTTACGTATATATATATATATATATTTATTTATATATACACACACACACACATATATATACAGGGCGTCCCAAAAAAATGTATACACACTTTAAATACTTATAAAGGCAGTGTTTATTAAAATACATTTCATTTTCAAAATGTAGTAGAATCTACAGACATTATTTAATTGTTTTGTCAACGCCTGTTTTCAAACTGACGTCCGTTCTCGTCCAGGCACTGCTGATAACGCGAAGCAATGGAATCGCAAACATCACGAAACATTTCGTTTGGTATTTGTGTGCATTCTCGTTCAATGGCTGCTCTCAATTCAGCGACTATTGCAGGTTTTATAGCGTAGACTTTGTCTTTTAAGTATCCCCATAAAAAAAAGTCTAGTGGTGTGAGGTCTGGTGAACGCGGAGGGTATTCTACGAAACCCCTTCGTCCAATCCACATCCACATCGTGCCAAGTACCACTCGCAATACTCCACTCTTCGGTCCGGATCATCTTCATTAATAGCATGGACTAATCTTGGAATGTAACTTTTCCATTGACAGCGCTTCAAAATGCGTTGGACAGACGATTCTGAAATTCCTACCTCACGACTCGCTTGCCGCACAGATTTTCTTGGACTTTGGTGATAAGTTTCCAGTACTCTTTCTTGCTTTGTGGGGCTTGTCGATGTCCGTGGTCTTCCGGAACGCTTCTTGTGGACATTCTGAACAGTTCCATCGGCTTCAAACTTATCTCTAATTCGAGTGATGATAAGTCGCGTTGGTGGATCTGTTTGAAACTCCCTCCTAAACTGTCTTTGCACTTCAACTGCGTTTTCACACTTCCAGTAGCATTTTAGAATGAATTTCCTTTGTTCAAAGCTTAGTCTGACTGCCATTATTAATTCTAATGGGTTTAACTTGGAAAGAAAGAAACATCAATTGAGCTATCAGCTGTTAAAGTGTGTATACATTTTTTTGGGACGCCCTGTATATATATATATATATATATATATATATATATATATATATATATATATAAAATTTAGTTTTTCATTCTACCAGAGGTGGTCGAACTAAAACTAAGTTAAATTTTATACGAGTGTACAGGGTGGGAGAAAAGTCTAAATAAATAAATTCCAATAGTATCACTGCAGTGTATGCGATACTTTTCAAAGCAACTATACAAGGCCAGGAATGACCTTAGACGAGAATAGGAAGGCCCTAGGTTCTAGCCTATGTTCTAGGTTTCTAACGTCAGTACCATGTCAGTAACGATGGAATACAGCAATGAAGAAAAAGTGTATCTTGTATGGTGGGTTATTTCTTATAATAATTGCGAAGAAAGTTTGCGTTTATTTCAAGAAAAATATAATAAACCACCTCCAAATGCAACCACTCTTAGATCCTGGAGGCTCAAACTTTTTGAAACAGGGAACCTGGTAAAAAGATCATCCAAGAAGCGAAAGGCCAGTAACGGTGACAGGAGACAACAACAAAGAAAATGTCCTCGCCACTTTTCAAGTCGTTCGAACAATTTCAACGAGAAAAGTCGCAAAGAAAATGGGTAGTTCCAAATTTTCAATAGCAAAAATATTGAAATCACATTGGTATTACGATTACAAACCCATTTACTCTCAGCCCTTACAAGACGATGATTCTGATAGACGGCTGCAGTTTACTGAAACAATGAGACAAAAGTTCAACAGTGATATCGATTTCCTTGGAAAGATCAAATTTTCAGATGAATGTGTCTTCGGTTTAACGAGTAAAGAAAACAAGCACAACGTTCATTACTGGGCGAGAAAAAAAGTCAGGACTCGTTTCTTTTCACACATTGAGAGACACGATGGATGGAAAAACACTATTGCCAGGTATTGAGAGTCAAAGTTTTACCACAGTTTACTAATGGCGTTGGCAGGAATTGGCTTTATGAACATGGAGCGCCGCCACATCACTCTGCAGCTACCCGTGAGATTCTGGGTACGAATGTTGAAGGAAGATGGATTTGGCGGGGAGGTGCCATTGAATGGCCGGCCAGATCACTTGATTTAACCGCATGTTATTACTGGCTTTGGGCTTATTTGCGTAACAAACTCTACACTCCTTGTTTCATCTATCCAAATGTGAATGCCCTTGGCCGCAGAATAGATGAACAATTGAAAAGGATCCCACTCGAAATGTTCAGAAGAACAATGAAGAGTTTCACAGAGAGAATCCAGAAATGTATCATAGCGGATGGAGAACTCTTTGAAGATTAAATTATAATTTAACAAAATATTTGTATGAATGAAATTCTTATAGACGTTTTGTTTGATTTGTTTCATCATTTGAACACTCACTTATCTGTATAATGTTGTTAACTAAATAGTTGTATGTATAAAATATTTAAAGACTTTTTTCCCAGCCCGCATGTATATACTACTCATGTGGTTATCCGTGATTCACTCAACCATGATTCGAATTAACCGTGATTTGTTCAGTGTAGCCACTGTGCACTTATCCATGATCATGACGCCGAATTAATCGTCATTTAGAGGGTGTTTGCATCCGCGGCTCGCCTCCTGCCAGCCCACCACAACGTGCCTCAGTATCTCTCCGCGTTTCATAGACTACACAGCTCTTGTGGCTTCGCATATCTTCACGTCTTGTGGTGAGTACAAACTATTTAAATATAATTATACTGTAACAGAATAATACTGCGTGTGGTAGAGCGCAAGGTGGGATGCACACCCTCCAACCGGCGGGGTATCCCGAGTTAACCGTGAAGTCGAGTTATCCGTGATCATGGACCGCCCCTGAATCACGGATAACTGCGTAAGTGATATATATATATATATATATATATATATATATATATATATATATATTACCAAAAGTATTGGGATAAGACTCGTTCTGCTGGTAATGGATTGTACAAGAATTCATGTGCTATATACAGTAAAGTATAATTATGGTAATCTAAAGCTGTGTACTGTGTAGTAGTTATAGTCGGTTTCCACCACTATGGAGCACAGACTAGATCTGATAAAATTTAAAAATTAATTATAGTTGGCTGTCATATTGCATGTATGACTATCCGTAAGATTGTAATAGATGGTAAATATGTAGTTTTGGGAGCCACCTATTTTTTTGGCAACGCTTATGACTCCTGAGTGGCGGAAAGTTGATGTACACCTACCCTGGGCATACACCTTGATTGGTGGGCCTACACCTATGATATGGGCTTAGTTTTCAACTTTGTCAAAAATCTGGCAGCCCCAAACTACATAGGCCTGAAGACATGAATAGTGTTCATAAGACTTCTTAAATGCAAAAAAATTCACTTTTTTTACGTGAAGGTCAAAATATGTGAATAAAAACCCACTCTAATAGACAGAGTTTATTTCCACGACAGTTTCGACGCCCACTGGCATCCTCCTCGGGTGGATACAGAAACACAAATGAAACAAAACAAGAGGGAAAAACAGTTCAGGGATCGACCGTTAAGAAATTCGCACCTAGGTTGGATTCCATTCTCTCGAGACAGGAGGGGCATTTTCATTAAGTACATTCGCACAAATTTTAAAACTATCTTCCTGTTCTAAACATACAGATTCTATTATTTTTACATAATTATTACATTTATAATTAAATTTATTACATTTAATATTGCATAATTATTAATTACAGAAATTATAAATTTATTATTACATTGGTTATTACATTGTTGTTTATTATACAGAAATTATAAACCGAAAAACGAATGAAAAAAGGCGATTAGGAAATAATCCAGAGACCATTGAGAAATTCGCACCTAGGTTAGATATCGTTCTCCCGAAACCAGAAGGGCATTTTATTACAGGGTCAGCTTATAACTACATTTCCACAAATTAAAAATATATCTTCTTGTTCTATACATACAGATCCTAATGTTTTGACATACTTACTGCATATATTTATTTCCACATTAATTACTTCCATTATTACATTTACTAAAAGCGAGTAAGGAAACATTCCAATCCAGAGACATTTAAGAAATTCACACTTAGGTTCGAACACGTTCCCACGACTCCGTAAGGGATTTATTGACCAAGAATCTCATTAAAGGGTCTAACTTATAAGTACCTTCGCACAAATTAAAATTATCTACTTTTTCTATACACACAGATTCTATTATTTTTCTTTTGACATAATTATTACATTTATAAAGTACCTTACTTGATTCCCAATCTATAGCATGATTATTTTGGCTATTCTCATATAAGACTTCTTGTTCATGAAGTTCATTGTGGGGACTGTTGGACGGAAGTAAAGGACCATAGCACATGTCAGATTGGAAACCAAACAAGAAATCATAAAGTATCGAACATGGTGAACAGTGAAATATGCAGTGAAAGCATATCAAATGTCTAACCTGAAAGCTTATTACCCAGAAGATCAAAGAACGCACAGGCGTGTCCGTACGTGTGTCCACTGAACGCAGGAAAATACATGCCCAAGGATTTTACTGCAGAGAAGCTGCCTGCAAGCCAATGATCACATATCTGAATGCACAGCAGGCACGTGCAGAGGGGGGGGGGGAGGCTACAGGGGCTTCAGCCCTCCCATTTGCCCCTTCATGAATCAGAAGTGCCCTTTTTTCCCAAAAAAAATAACATCCGTATAAATGTTGTGAAGAGACTTTTTTTTTTTTTTTGAGGGGGGAGGAGATGGTGTCATTTTTGTTAACTTTCAGCCCCCCATCTGAAGTGTCCTGTGCACGGGCCTGATTCACAGCGACGACTACAGGGGTGTCGAGACCTTCAGTCGTGGAAGGTGAAAGTGGAAACACATTCTGGAAAGTTATTGGTTTCCAATGGGAGAAACTGGGTGTGGTGATAGTCCGGAGAACACTTCGATTCGCATTGCATTGTCCCGACTGTTAAGGATGGAGTTGCGATTGTGATGGTGTGGTTGTGGTTTTTTTATGGTTTGGACCAGAAATTAACTGAATTCTTTGGTTGAGGCCCGTACATCTATCAACATGATAACGCACCCTGTCAGAAGTCACTGATTATAACCCATTGACTTGAGGAGAAGAGAGCTGAAAAATTTTTATGGCTTGCTCAGAGTCCTGGACCATAATAATGGGTTGAAGTGGAACAGCGAATCAGGAAGAGATGGCAAATTTAAACTTTTCTCGCTACGTTGGAAACTGCGCTGAGGACGCAGTATTCCTCTGGTCATCTATTAAAAGGAGGTGAAAAATGTCTCTTCTACAGTCGGAATGAAGCAGTTATTAGAGTCAGGAATGGGCCGACACCCTAATTAAATGTATTGTAAACAGCTATGTTTTGTAATATTCCCTGATGCCCCGATATTTTTGATAATATAGTGTACAGTAGATAGTCCAAATGCGAAGATAAAATATGATTATTTGGACATAATGAGTGACAAAAAAGTATTAAAGCAGAAGAAAATGTAACAGAGTATGTATAATATGTTATTTTAAATAATGGAAGTGAAGCTATATGCCAAGAAACTCTGAGTCAACATTGGTCTTGAATTCCTGACACTGAGAAATTTCTTACTAAATATAATGGTTCGTCTCATTCCATTTTAGAGGATGCACAAACAAAAAAAAAGCTGGCAGATAAGGCGTGATAATGGTTTCGAAAGATAATGTGAATGTACCAAGTAGGTTAAGAATTTAAATATTTTTAAGTATGGTTCCACACAACAGTCACGTATTTTCGTTTCGTAATTTCTAACACAAATTAATTTACAATCGTATTTTCATTCTTGATTCAATTTTTATTACCAAACTTAAAGCTGGATTGAAGTAATGTAAATATTTCTGGCTGATTCCAGTGTATAACCTCTTCTTTATATCTCGCTAAATTTAAATTTTTACATAGGTCTAATGATATATGATGTTCATTTTATGTAAATTTAATCAAAATTACTCTTCTGTTTCTCTAATATATATATATATATATATATTTGATGTCTATGAAACATATGTTAATAGTTCAAGTAAAAAATAGAAGGAACGCTTCACTCTTTATCACAAAGCACCGCTCCGCCCATACACCGATGTAGGGTACGAGTAATTTGCAGCATCATTGCCAAGTACACAGAGGGTAAACGTCCTAATGAGGTTTCTGTATGTAGCACATCACCACTCGCGATGTTATCACAGTTTAATATATATATATATATATATATATATATATATATATATATACACATGAAAATTATTTCACGAAAGTAACACGTGAAAAATATTTATGATGAATAAAACCACGAAGGAAAGGAAACACAAAAAGGTGCTCAACACCTTTTTGTGTTTCCTTTCCTTCGTGGTTTTATTCATCATATATATATATATATATATATATATATATATATATATATATATATATATACCGTATATATTAAGGTAGGTTGATTTTGGAACTGTGATCTTGGACTAGTCTAGATAGAAAGGTATTAATGTATAAAAAACATTGCACCAACTCATATTTGTGAAAATGATTGTATTTTTTGAGGATTGTTAATTATTTGTAAGTTGTAAAATTGCCGAATTTTACGCATAAAATCGAGTGCGCGGCATTCGCGCAATGTAAACAAACAAAATATCGGACCTTATTTCATCAAAATAATCAATTAAAATTCGTCTTTTTTAACAAAACGATGCTTGAAACTTATTGTAAATGCATTATAGATGTTTATTAGTGTATTATTTTGTATTTTTTAATGATATTTACCTATAAAATGTGTATTAAATTAAGTTATTTTATGATGCGTTCATTTAATTGTGTTTATTTTCAGATATTTCATAAAAATGGGTAAAAAACGGAAGTCTGCAGTGTTAACTCGAAGTGATAGTGCCAAAAAATTCAGTGGCCAGCCTTCCCTTTTGGATAAAACAGGGCCTCCTACCCTCCGCCAAGTCATTCAGTACAGTTATTTCCTCCAAAACAGCCACCCGGACTTGAAAGACTATGATATTGCTAAAATGATAGCAAAGGATGTGATTGAGATCTGGCAGGCAGTGAACCCGCGGCTGCCCCTGTATGAGGAATATTATGTAGTGAAATTGGTGGATAAAGTGTGCTTCAAGAAAGCAAAAGAGATAAACAGGAAATCTCTTTCTACAGTCCAGGAGCAGAATCTGGAGGAAAAGCTGGATAAACTTTTTGACATTTCTGCCAAGATCTGCCACAAGTGGAATTCACCAAACTCAGTGGCCCACTGGATGACATGGAATTTGCTGAGGAGACACTGAATGATCTCAGTAGCGACCAGTGGCTTCTTTTGGAGTATGTGCTTGGAACTTCCATGGGCAAAGTCAACCCAAGATTTGCTGCCTCGAAAACTGGACCATTAAACCATGCAAGATGGTTGACTTTGGCAATTAGATTGATGTGTCTGTGAACCAGAGGTGCTTACCCTCCAGTACTACAGGATAAGCTTTACCAGGCCATCAAGTTCATTGTGGAAGTGTATGCAGTCAGTTGGTTTGAGATTAAACGGGACAGCAAGTTCCACAATCAGCAGCTGTACATCTTCAACATGATCCAGAGGATCAAGCAGCAGTCTGAAGAAATCCAGGGTGTTGCTTTCAAGAACCTGAAGTACAATGCTTTTGCCTTGCTGCCCGAGAATGTGCTGTACTCCATGACGAAGTCTGATGACTTGGAAGTGAGAGAAGCTGCTCTCAAGAAAATTCTGTCCATCAGGTAAGCATTTATTAATTTTAAAAAAAGTGAAAAAAAAAATTTGATTATTGGGATTTATTTAATAAAAAAAAGGCCCGAGTTCTATAAATCCCCATAATCGATTTTTTTTTCACATTTTCTTATCCCAATTTCCCCCTTCCCATCTGATAATGGGAATAATCTTACCTTCTTTCTGAAAAAAAATTCGATTATGGGGATTTATAGAACTCGGGTTTTTTTTTTTTAAGTTAAGTTAAATTAAATCAGCAATTCTGAGACTAATAGGGATCAAATCTTAAACTGGAATAAAAAATAAATTAATTATTATTCTTTCAGAAGTGGGAAGCCAGCCAAGAAGAGGCTGAAGAAGATCACAACCATCAACATTGAAGCTACCCACTGGTCAGAACTAATCAACCTTTCTCAAAGTAGCATCTGTGAACCTGCTCTCACAGAAGACTTTTCTGACCAGGAGCTTCAAGAAGCATTGCTGAATGGCACCAAGCTGGAGCTGCCTGATCTGCCTTCACATTCTCAGAGTGCTGAAATGGCCGTGAAGCTGACATCTGAAGCTTCCCATACTGTTTATGGACTCGAATCAAGGCACAAACACATTCTGGCCAAAGCCCTAAGCGACCAGATGAGGCCTTCCTTTGCTTCTAAGGGCTCTTACAGTGAAAATTATGATGATCTTGGGATCTAAATGTGTCTATTTGACTCTGTACATGTTTTTTTACTTTTTTTCAATAAAATTGTAACTTTTTTCGGATTTTTTTATGAAAATAGCATGATTTTTTCGGCCGAAAATTGCGAAACTGTGGTATTTTTCGGTACGATTTTTTGACGATTTTTGAAACGGTTTCCTCAAAAAATGGTTAAAGGTAGGGATCTGAAAGTTTTTGTCAGTTATTATCATATTAAGCCCTGACTATCTCGACTAGTCTAAAGTCGATATCTAAAAAAGTGCGGAAAATCAACCTACCTTAATATATATATATATATATATATATATATATATATATATATATATATATATATATATATATATATATATATATATATATATATATATATATATACATATATATACTGGTCAAAAAAGAAACGCAATTTTTGAGATTTATTAATAAACATGAGGACTCAGTATATAGTAAATGATTCTTTAACATAACAAACAGTCAATAACGCGTATGGCCACCCCTAGCCACAATGCAGGCTTGGAGTCTGGCCCTCATCGACCTCAACAGTCTCTGCAGGAAAGCAACAGGGATGGCCCTCCACTCTTCAATAATTGCATTGGTCAGTTCCCTGATGTTCTGCGGCTGATGCTGACGTCTGCGAACTCGCCGTTCAAGTTCATCCCATGCGTGCTCTATCGGTGACATGTCTGGGCTGAAGGCTGGCCATGGTAAGGTCTGCACCTGTTGTCCCTGCAGGTACGCCTGCACTATCCTGGCTGCATGAGGTCTGGCATTGTCCTGTTGCAGGAGCACCAATTCTGGATGTTGCCTCATGAATGGAAGAACATGTGGGTGAAGAATCTCATCCCTGTAGCGCTGGTCAGTCAGAGCTGATAGGCCCACGATAGGTCACGGTGCTGATAGGCCCATTGCAGGCGTCGTTGCCTTCTTGCATCAGTGAGAAAAGGACCTCTGTAAGACCTGCGGGATCGGAGTCCTGCATTACGGAGTCGGTTTCTGACGGTCTGGTCACTAATTCTGTTGTTGTGGATACCAGGTGTCTCTCTGGCTGTCTGACGAGCATTTCGCTGCCGATGACGCAGGTGCTGCAGTAAAATGTGGCGATCCTGGCGTTGGGTCGTCACACGTGGTCGCCCACGTCTTGGCAGGTCCTGAACACTTCCTGTGGCATTGTACCGTCTAACAAGCCTAGAGATTGTGCTGGGATGCACATGCATTCGTTGTGCAACTTGGACAGCAGACATGCCTGCATCCAACATGCCCAAGGCACGACCTCTGTTGACCTCTGAGAGTCGTGGCATGCCTCAATCGCGGTAAAAAGTTTGGTTTTCTCAACGGGCAGTGTGTATTCTGTGAAGTCAAAGAAAAAATGCATGCCTTCATAAAGAATACATTCAATTTAATCTCTGTTTATTGTTTGTAACAAAATGGCGTCTTAGCCGGGATTAGTCAGGTTTAAAAACATGCGCTAAGTGGCTATATATATATATATATAAAGGGTGATGCAGATAAATGGGACACATAAAAAAAAGCCAAATATTCTTAATATTTAATTCCTTTCATAAAAACTATATATCATTCGAAAGAGTAGAGTTACAAGTTTATTATGAAATATTTATTTTTTAAAAATGACTCCTTTCAAATGTGCTCCATTAGTTGCCAAGCATTCCAGTGTTCTCGCTTGTAAGTTCTGCATCACTTTTGCAAGAGTGTGCCGTGGTGTGGCCTGTATCTCATTTGTGATGGCGGCCTTCAATTCTTGCAAGGTTGTTGGGTTATTTCTGTAGACCCTACTCTTTAAATATCCCCAGAGATAATAATCTAAGGGAGAAAAATCCGGAGACCTTGTGGGCCATTCAACGTCTCCAAATCTTGAGATTAACTCGCCTGGAAACGTTTGACGCAAAACTGCCATGCAGTTCCTCGTGGTATGGCAGGTAGCTCCGTCTTGTTGGAACCAGTGGTTTTCTAGACAAAGATCTCTTAATTTAGGAATAAGGAAATCGGTCAACATTTTTTTCGTAGCGATCACCATTTATAGTGACCGTGTTTCCGGTGGAATCCTCGAAAAAGTACGGCCCTATGATCTGAGATGCAGTAAGACCACACCAAACAGTTACACGCTGACTATGCAACGGGACTTCGGTAATATTCAATGGATTTTCTGTTGCCCAGAAACGACAATTTTGTTTGTTTACAGTTCCATTCAAGTGAAAATGGGCTTCGTCTGACATAATCAAAGTTGCTAGAAAATTGGTGGTGTCATTTACCTTCTGTTGGATCCATTGACAGAATTGTCGTCTTCGTGCGAAATCTCCATCGTTTAGTTGTTGCACTGTTTGAATTTTATATGGAAAGAGCATTAAATTTTGTTTGAATATACGGTGTGTTATTCCATATCCAACTCCTAACAGCTGAGAAGCACGTCTGATGCTTATGTTAGGATTATCCTGTACAATTTCATGAGTTCTGTTAATGATCTCGTCTATCCTTGCTGTGCGCACTCTTCCAGTTGGTTTTCTTTTTCCAATGCTGCCAGTTAGGGAAAAATTTCTGACACACCGACGGATTACTTTCTTAGAAGGTGATTTTGACATCTGAAAATTTGTCTTGAAAGATCTTTGAGCTGAAACTATACTTCTTCCATGCTCATAATATTGCTCAGTTATGAAACGCAGCTGTTCCACAGTCCATGCAGTCATCTTGAAGGGTTAGTTTTAACTAACACTTTTATTTTGTTTTGTATCTTATCTTGTCTTGTATTATCAAAACCTATACAATCCTGTACAAACTTGTAACTATCCTCTTTCGAATGATGCGTATGATTTTATAAAAGGACTTATACTTTAAGAGTTACAGGGGTTTCTTTTGGGTCCCATTTCTCTGGATCACCCTTTATATATATATATATATATATATGAATAGAAACGACATAATATTAAGGAACGTAGCGCATCCAACCGGCAATTGGAAGGCCTTGGGTTCGATTCCCGGGCAGTTCGCCTCATTTTTCATTTATTCGTTATTTCTCTTCCGCGTGTGCAGAAACGTTCCTTAATATTATGTCGTTTCTATTCATTTATATACTGCGTGGTCATTGCAGTTAAATGCACATATTCACGATTTGCGAGGGTGCCCTCTCAGGGCATTGGTTTCTGCCCTATGTAGGAGAATTTCGATTTGTGAATGATTGAGGTCCGTGGTGTAATGGTAGCGCATCCAACCGGCAATTGGAAGGCCTTGGGTTCGATTCCCGGGCGGTTCGCCTCATTTTTCATTTATTCGTTATCTCTTCGCGTGTGCAGAAACGTTCCTTAATATTATGTCGTTTCTATTCATTTATATACTGCGTGGTCATTGCAGTTAAATGCACATATTCAAGATTTGCGAGGGTGCCCTCTCAGGGCATTGGTTTCTACCCTATGTAGGAGAATTTCGATTTGTGAATGATTGAGGTCCGTGGTGTAATGGTAGCGCATCCAACCGGCAATTGGAAGGCCTTGGGTTCGATTCCCGGGCGGTTCGCCTCATTTTTCATTTATTCGTTATTTCTCTTCCGCGTGTGCAGAAACGTTCCTTAATATTATGTCGTTTCTATTCATTTATATACTGCGTGGTCATTGCAGTTAAATGCACATATTCACGATTTGCGAGGGTGCCCTCTCAGGGCATTGGTTTCTGCCCTATGTAGGAGAATTTCGATTTGTGAATGATTGAGGTCCGTGGTGTAATGGTAGCGCTTCCAACCGGCAATTGGAAGGCCTTGGGTTCGATTCCCGGGCGGTTCGCCTCATTTTTCATTTATTCGTTAGTTCTCTTCCGCGTGTGCAAAACGTTCCTTAATATTATGTCGTTTCTATTCATTTATATACTGCGTGGTCATTGCAGTTAAATGCATATATATATATATATATATATATATATATATATATATGTATATATATATATATATATATATATATGTATATATATGATACACACAGACCGTGCATGGAACAAGGAACTGTATATATATACATATATATATATATATATATATATATATTAGGGTGATTCACATTTTCGAAATTTTTATTTTTGAGAGGAGCACCCCACAATCTTGTTCCATTTCATAAAAAAGTGTTTCAGGTAAAATTTTGTCGTTTGGAGTTATATTTAGGGATCGCTACCAGATGGGAAATTTTTTGTACTACATGAAGGACTAAGTTGTTGAGTGGCTGGGGATGTTATTCCTACTTTTTTTGTAGATTTGCTCATTATAGTAAAATTATCTTCAATAATTTCAACTAGATACCAACTACATTTAAGAAGCATGTGGTGGACAAAGTTGAACCCATGTTCAGAGAATGGGAAAAGCTAAAGAAAACCAAGGAGAACAAAGGCAAGCGTTTAGAGAAATTAAGACAGAAAGGGGAAAATTGGAAGGCAGACTTAGGGGTTCTTGACATTGTTCATGTTGATGCTTTGAAGGTGATCAAAACTGATGAAGATAGAGGGTTCCTTGTTGCTGAACGTGAGAAAGGAAGAAGACGTAAGATGGGAGGTGTAGACTGAGCACTAGCCAAGAGAGAGGAAGAGTTAGCAAAAGGATTTAAGAAAATCTTTTACGAAAAGAATTGCACAAGAAAACGAAAATAAGAGACAACGTGAAGATATTAGCTTTGTTCTCCTCAGTCCTCATATGAAACTGAAATAGAAAGTAAAACAGTTGATAAAGAAGAGGCAGCACTTGGTGCCATTGGTGGTGAGCCTGAGCCATCTACTTCAGCTGCAAAACCATTGAAAAGAAAAAATTATTAGATGATAAGTTGTCTGTTTGCCTAGATGTAGCCAAGTTGAGTGATCGAAAGGCAGCGCTTGTGCTGATACCCACAATTCAAAGTCTTGGCCATAATCCAGCAGAATACAGCGTCAGTTATTCATCTATTCGCTGAGAAAAACTGAAGGGTTGACAAAAGATTGCTGAGAATTTGAGGAACGACTTTAGGCCGCAAGTTTCCCTAACTATACTCGTACACTGCGATGGACAATTATTGGAGGATATAACGGGGTAGTCAAATGTTAACCATCTTCCCATATTATATTCTGGCGAAGGAGTTGATCCGCTGCTTGGTGTACCCAAACTTTCACCAGAAACTGGTGATTCAGCAGCCTCGGCTGTTTAGTGTTTATGAAGCATTTGTGGCTTGGGAAATCTGCAGTCATATTAAGTGCATGAGCTTTGGTACAACAGCTACCAATACTGGCTTAGGAAATGAAGCCTGCATTCTCTTTGAACAAAAGATGGGGAAAGATATGGTGTGGCTAGCATGTCATCATTATATGCTGGAGATAATGCTTGAAGCGGTTGTGTCTATCTCTTTAGTGTCTTCGAAAGGTCTTGAAATCATCCTTGAAGCCGTTCCAAAACAAGTGGTCATCAATCAATCACACCGATTACCAGACAGCATTATCTGATACATTTACTACGCATGAAGTTGCTGACATCAGGGATGAAATTATAACATTTGCATCAAGTCAGCTAGAACAGTTCCAAATTCGGGACAATTATTGTGAATTCCTAGAACTTACAATCATATTCCTAGGAGGAGCATCGACCAAGGGAATCTCTTTTAAGTCTCCAGCAGGTCTTCATCGTGCCAGATGAATGACCAAAGCTATCTATTCCCTGAAGATCTGGATGTTCAGCAGATAATTCAAGTTGATCACAAGAGAGGAGAAAGATTGAGAGACAGCTGTATTTTTGTTGTTTGGTTGTATGTGAAGGTTTGGTTCACAGCAACAGCAGCATCTTCTGCTCCTCGACAAGATCTTCAGCTGCTGAAAAATAATGACAAGTACAAAGACCAAAACAAAACCATATCAGTTGTCGCTCTAAGGAAATTTTTTGGGCACCTCTGGTATTTGTCTGAGGAACTGGTTGCACTCTCTTTGATGACGAAGTATCTGCTGACACAAAATACAAAATACAAGATAGTCCAGGCTTTGCAAACCCAATGAGATGAGTACTCAATGAAACGTGTCAATTTGGACTCTGCAATGATTCAGCATAGCAAATTGGAAGACTTTTTTACTTCTGTTACTCGTGGGTTCTTCGAAATTACAAGGATGTCTTTGGACTTCCTTGACAAAGATGTCAAAAAGTGGAATAACAACAGCACAGATAATTCTGTCAAGGCTGCTGCCCAGTGCATCAGGGTTGTTAGTGACATTGCAGAACGAGGAGTAGTATTAATACCTAGATGAATATAATAAACTTTTGACAAATGACAGAGAACAGAAACAATTTCTCCTGTTCGTAGTCAAAGAATACCGGCAAAGATACCCTGATCGAAAGAAATTGTCATTTATGAAGTGATCTGCTATCTGATGAATGATAAGCTAAAACATGTAAAAGATATAGATTGGTTTTGTTGGATTTCCATTTTATTTTTGTAAATATTTGATTAAATAATGTATTGCATCATGGAAGTTGCTTTATTTCAAAACACTGAATGTTTTCATAGATTTCAGACTTCATGGATACGCTGTTTTGTTACTTTCAAAAATATATTAAAATTTGTCTTGTTTGCTTTAGTTTCCTTTTCTTAACATCTCCAATGAATAATGAATCTCCAATGTCAGAACATAAAAACTTTCTCGCTTTAAGACAAGTAATGTAGAAAAAATATTCAAATTGGCTAACTCTATGATCAGCTGTGTCCCAAGTAGCAAGATGATCAAAGGGTGTAAATTTCAATGGCTGGTAGCGACCTCTAAAATTCGTTTAAATGCTATGAAACTTTTACCTTTGACTTTTCTCAAAAGAATGAACACAATGCAGGGGTGCCCCACATAAAAATAAAAAAAAAACTTTTTTCAATACTGATATGAATCACCCTAAATTATACAATATATATGTTAACCCTCCGTCTATGGCCTTGGATGGTTCGAGGTTGACGGGGGTTCTGGTTAGGTGGCAGCAACGGAATTCTCACTCTGGCATAGCTGGTACCGTGTAGTGAATCGCAGTGGTTTCTTTCATACTACCCTCCGAATTCTTCTTGTAGCCGATCGGAGGATTCTGTGAAAACTTACTAAATTATCTGACGGTTCCCCGATTCTTCTTGTAGCGTATCGGCAAAGTTGGAGAGGCAAAACTGGTCTCAGACTTAAGAATGACCGCTTTCTAACTTTACTGCTTCTAGAAAATGCTGTGTTACTGTATTTTAATAAAAATACTCTTGAAGAATACGGACTCAAGGGTGAAGTAAAAATATCTTTTATTGACTTTTACTACTTCTAGATATTACAGGTAATGCTTTCAGCCTCTAGGTCAGATTAGACAAAACAGAATAGTAATTTAGAAGATTACAATGGTTTACTTGTATATATGTTTTAAATTAGTAACATCATTATTATTTAATGTTGACCTGGTTTTTTTTATCCTCAATAGGCTGAATTCTTTGCGAAATATTTGAAGATAAAGGCAAGTTTTTGCTGTAACAGTACAGTATATTGACAGATAAGCAAGATATTTGAAGGTAAAGGCATATTTTTCTCTTAAACATTATATTGGCAGATCTAATGTTATCATAATTTGCCGAGTCAACTAAAAATGGAAACTGAAATATGCAATTTCATTATGAATCAAAATTAAATGCTTAAAATTTAAAACTGAGTGTTAATTTAGAGTTTCGGCAAATTATGACTTCAACTTTTACAACTAAGAGAGAATGCAAAAAAAATAAACATTGCAGAATTTAACAAGATTATATAAGTAAATGAGAAAAATAATTACGTAATTATAAAAGAAATGAGTCATGATGTATGAGAACATATTATTGAACCGCAAATTACTTTAGCTAAAATTAAATGATGAAACAGAAAAAAAATAAAAAATTTATGTTCCAAGCTCCACATGAATATTATACACAGTAGCATGTCGTGCAAATTTGGACCTTATATGCAAAAATTAATGTTAGAATTATTCATTTATATATATGATGAATAAAACCACGAAGGAAAGGAAACACAAAAAGGTGCTAAAGCGCTTTCGTCTAATGACATCCTCAGGAACACTGAAGTACATAAAAGGTTGCGGCCTATATATAGGTTACAGAAAGAAAAAAAAATAAATAAATAAATAACATACATACACACAAACATATATATATATACATATACATACATATCTACACACATACATATATATATATATATACACAAACTCAGAATGGTTCCCTGAGAACATTATATGTTAAACACAGACCGTGCATGGAACAAGGAACTCTTCTGGGAAAATTAAATCCACTATAGTCCGAATAAGTAATGGTAAATGACAAATACCATAGTTTTTTTCCCTTTTTCATGATTTTAGCCCGACGTGGGCAACGGGTCTCTCGCAAAGAGATCCCATAAATATAGCTTCCCTCACCAGCTATCTGCAAGGCAGACAGGATCCAGCTTTGGGACGTGGTTTTTTTGGCTAAAAATACAATAGTTACCCCCTTTTTCTTTGATTTATTCAACACGACGTGAATGCAACGAGTCTTTTACTTATATAGAGGTTCTGAGTGTAGGGATCTAGGCTTGCTTTAAACCCTAGATCCACGTCCCAAAGCTGGATCCTGTCTGCCTTGCAGATAGCTGGTGAGGGAAGCTATATTTATGGGATCTCTTTGCGAGAGACCCGTTGCCCACGTCGGGCTAAAATCATGAAAAAGGGAAAAAAACTATGGTATTTGTCATTTACCATTACTTATTCGGACTATAGTGGATTTAATTTTCCCAGAAGAGTTCCTTGTTCCATGCACGGTCTGTGTTTAACATATATATATCTATATATATGTCCCGTAGTGTAGACCTTTACGGTACAAATGAGTTCGTCTTCAACGAATTGCGTTCTAACATTGAACCCAAAATTCCTTTGTTCTGACATCACAGAGCGTGCTTTCTTTCATACGCGGAGTAACCCCATGTAATCCGCAGAACCCCAGGTAATCAGTAGAAACCCCATGTAATCCACGGAAACCCCATGGAATCCCAGTAATCCCAACCTAAATTATTAGATGCGAGGTGCATATGAAAATATGCACATCGCATGAATTCTTCGATCCCTCCGCATCTCCATTATAGTCAGCATCACGAGATGCAAGGCAAGCGTCTATAAACACCTCAGTCTTTTAGTTTTTTTATTCTTAAATTTTCCTAAAAACTTGACCTATTCCCATAGATAAAGCATAATTGTGTCAACCTATAGACCACCTGACTTCCCCTAGCTCGACCTACTCGCATACTAAATTTCAGCTCTCTCTAACCCCTATTTCTCTTTTCCAAAAAAATCACGCAAATTGGTTATCTCCAACCTGAGATTCATTTGCGCTCTATAATTTCCTTCCAAATCGATTCCCTTTTGTACGGGTTCGACCCTCCTTTCATGCCGCCCCTCTGGCGCCTCTGGATCCTACAATTATGCTTTATTATCAAAAGAAAACAGTAAACTCCGCGAAACCTATTTCGATCATGATTGGTTCGCCCCCGGAACTCTCCCGAAGTTCAATCTCCCAATCGAAACTGTCAACTAAAGTCGCCTCCGCCTAAATTTGAATATCGTAAACTATTATAGGCGCTTGCTGTTAGACTCCGCCCGTAAGAGGGTGACCCTTAGTTTACCTCGTCTCCGCCTCCCCCGAGGTTATAAAAACCCCGAGAGCGTCGGTAGCGAGGTTCTTTGCTTTCCAACCATCTTCATACCACGCAAACTCTGTGACTTAATTCTGTAATTATTCGTGCAGTGGCACTACCCCTCCGGATCAAATTAGCTTCCATTTGATAATGGAACTTAACTTCAAATATATATAAATTGTACATTGTGCTTTAGTTAACTTGTTCCCGATTTATCTGTGTCTTAAGTCTCACCTTAAGAGCTATATATGTAATCGTCATTTTTTACGTAACTAAAGTTAATTTATTATTTAATTTAATTTAATTAATTTAATTTAATTTCATTTAATTAATTTAATTTTTACTATCAAAAGAATTCTGTACCCAAAGTGAATTAATAAAAAAACTGTTAAATTGAGTTAGTCGTTTCCATTCACCGCATAAACTCGATACAACCCCCGTACGGAAGCACTCGAAGGTAATCTTCCGAAACTTTACAACCAATTGAGGTAAGAGTGGTCAGTGACATCCACACACATTTTTTTTGACAAGGCGCGAGCGACGAGTGCATCCACTGGTGTCGACGTGAGACGCGACCCCTCCGAGGAGTTTTTCTTGGGAGTTCGCGTAACCCGAGAGTGATGTTGTCTATCATCCTTCGGATACAATTCCGACTCCAACCAAGGGGACCGCCCCCGGAATTCATAGTCCATCTTCGTCTTCTACAATCGAGCGGCCCATTCTGGGACATACCCCTCGACACTGGAGGTCCCACCGAGACGCCGAGGACCAAGGAACCCCCAGGACCCGGAATTTGGGTGAACGAAGTCTTGCCCATTTCGCCCCGGGTTCTCCCTCACTCCTCTCGGAAGACGCCACGGCTGTACATGACGTCACCGCCCCGCCCTTGTCTCCTCTGCGAGTGACCTTCAAATCGAGAGAGACGCCAGCTGATGCCGCGAGGCCGCCTCAGTTTCCTCTCTCGATCCACTTCACGCGAACGTTTTTTACGTTTGAGTGATAAATTAACGTAACTATTAAGTATCACTGATTACACTTAACCCAATTATAACCGTTAAATTGTGTTTATGGAATATTGATAAATGGTGTACACAGTTTATACACTAATCATTAACAATATTTTTTCCACAGTAATAATTCACGGTTCACGGTGAATGGTGACTACAAACAAACTTTTAGACAATTTTAATTTTTTATTTTTTTTGTTTTTCTCTTTGAGTAAGTGGGATCCGTGAAGTGATTTTAACCACTTAATAATTTTTTAGTTATCAAACTTACTTGAAATTAAAAAGTAGTTTTAATTAATTACTGGTTAGTGAAATACGCTATTAATGTGACTTTGCAGTCATTTATTCATATTTAATAGTAATAACCGTCTTTAATTTTTTCTTTAATTTTCTTTGACGATTTTTAATAATTTTAATTATTTTAAATTCGTTTTGATTATTGAATTACCGTGTGTAATCTTTTTAGTACTTTTAGATTTTTTTAATTGCATAGGTTAGGTTGGGTTAGGAATTTTATTTTATTGTTTTACTTGGTGCTACGGAAATTACGCTTGTGACATAATTGCATGCCACATACGCGAATACGATTGGGGCACGACTAGGGTACTTCCTTGCGGACTCAGGCTGAGGGTAGGATCCACCACCGCTGGAACTCACGTTTCTATCGTTTGAGTAAGTTAACCAAATTTTTAAACTTTTAATTTTTTTAAATTAAATAAATAGTAGTTTACTTAATTTGGACCCCCCCCCCCAAAACAAAAACAAAAAAAAACAAAATATATATATACATACATATATATACACTACTTAACAGTGACAAATTTTCCTCACCCCTTGCAACATTTTTCCGATTGTTTTGTTTAGTGTTTCGGATTTTATTTTTTTTATTTTTTTTTGTTTAGTGTACACACGCCGATACTGTACATACTAGAACACACACATAGCCCTATACTCGAGCCAAGCTCCGACCCCGTACCCACACTCCACTCCGTCCCTAAGACACCTACACAAGACAAGACACCTACACAAAGTCCCTCCCTACCACCGAAAACACCCCTGCTGCCATCGACTCGGCCTGCTCCGACTGCGCGAATACCCGAGTCACTAGCCACTGCTTCGACGACCCATCCACCTCACCCCCTTCGTCCCCCGGACCGACCTTCGGTCAAACCCAAGGTGAGACCCAAATTCCCTTCCTGGAGAACTTCTCGGAAGTAACCGCTACACACCCAAATTATTAATAATGTTAACTTCGGCCACTATGCTTACCTTTGTCTTCATTCTTTCTCCTGTCCATTCCCCAAAACGTGAAGCAACTCTGGATTGCCCGAACAACCGTAGTATGATACAATTGGATCCAGTTAGTAGAATTCCCTCCGGTTGATCTATTATTACCTCTAGCTTTATATCATCAAACCCCAAATTACTCTCCATTAACAACACACCTCATCTTGTACACCCTATGGCTCACCTCCCACCAATTCCTATCTTCAACTTTCTCTCTGCCTCTGTAACTCTTGTACCTTCCTTTAACTATCCCCTTGGGATCAGCAATTGGATCGTATCAACGAAACCCTCCAAGAACGGTCTCATGTCTTATCCCACGTTCAGCCCCTCACCTACGTCAACGCCTCCACTGTCATACTAATACTAATAATCATCTTCCTTGCTTGCCGCCCGTGTCGACGACTGAAGTGGAATGCCCCTACTTCGGAGCCATCACCTTCGGAAGAAGCCCCGGACGGTCTGCCCCAATCTTCGGCCCCCCGTTAGCTGTCACTACACCGAGAAATCCAAATTTTACTTAGTTAGCTAGCACGTAAATATTAGTTTTGTTTCTGCTTAAAACTGTTCATCTTATTATTATTTTTTTTTGTTACTGTCACTTCTGCAGAAGGGGAGGTAGTGTCCCGTAGTGTAGACCTTTACGGTACAAATGAGTTCGTCTTCAACGAATTGCGTTCTAACATTGAACCCAAAATTCCTTTGTTCTGACATCACAGAGCGTGCTTTCTTTCATACGCGGAGTAACCCCATGTAATCCGCAGAACCCCAGGTAATCAGTAGAAACCCCATGTAATCCGCGGAAACCCCATGGAATCCCAGTAATCCCAACCTAAATTATTAGATGCGAGGTGCATATGAAATATGCACATCGCATGAATTCTTCGATCCCTCCGCGTCTCCATTATAGTCAGCATCACGAGATGCAAGGCAAGCGTCTATAAACACCTCAGTCTTTTAGTTTTTTTATTCTTAAATTTTCCTAAAAACTTGACCTATTCCCATAGATAAAGCATAATTGTGTCAACCTATAGACCACCTGACTTCCCCTAGCTCGACCTACTCGCATACTAAATTTCAGCTCTCTCTAACCCCTATTTCTCTTTTCCAAAAAATCACGCAAATTGGTTATCTCCAACCTGAGATTCATTTGCGCTCTATAATTTCCTTCCAAATCGATTCCCTTTTGTACGGGTTCGACCCTCCTTTCATGCCGCCCCTCTGGCGCCTCTGGATCCTACAATTATGCTTTATTATCAAAAGAAAACAGTAAACTCCGCGAAACCTATTTCGATCATGATTGGTTCGCCCCCGGAACTCTCCCGAAGTTCAATCTCCCAATCGAAACTGTCAACTAAAGTCGCCTCCGCCTAAATTTGAATATCGTAAACTATTATAGGCGCTTGCTGTTAGACTCCGCCCGTAAGAGGGTGACCCTTAGTTTACCTCGTCTTCGCCTCCCCCGAGGTTATAAAAACCCCGAGAGCGTCGGTAGCGAGGTTCTTTGCTTTCCAACCATCTTCATACCACGCAAACTCTGTGACTTAATTCTGTAATTATTCGTGCAGTGGCACTACCCCTCCGGATCAAATTAGCTTCCATTTGATAATGGAACTTAACTTCAAATATATAAATTGTACATTGTTTTAGTTAACTTGTTCCCGATTTATCTGTGTCTTAAGTCTCACCTTAAGAGCTATATATATAATCGTCATTTTTTACGTAACTAAAGTTAATTTATTATTTAATTTAATTTAATTAATTTAATTTAATTTCATTTAATTAATTTAATTTTTACTATCAAAAGAATTCTGTACCCAAAGTGAATTAATAAAAAAACTGTTAAATTGAGTTAGTCGTTTCCATTCACCGCATAAACTCGATACAACCCCCGTACGGAAGCACTCGAAGGTAATCTTCCGAAACTTTACAACCAATTGAGGTAAGAGTGGTCAGTGACATCCACACACATTTTTTTTGACAAGGCGCGAGCGCCGAGTGCATCCACTGGTGTCGACGTGAGACGCGACCCCTCCGAGGAGTTTTTCTTGGGAGTTCGCGTAACCCGAGAGTGACGTTGTCTATCATCCTTCGGATACAATTCCGACTCCAACCAAGGGGACCGCCCCCGGAATTCATAGTCCATCGTCGTCTTCTACAATCGAGCGGCCCATTCTGGGACATACCCCTCGACATATATATGCAATAAACGGAGAAGTACAAATAAAACTTAAAAATTAAAAATTAGAGGATTAACAAAGAGGCAAACAGATTTGTAAGGAAAAATATCGATTTTTAGCACAAGATCAAATGAATTATAAAAAAAATATACAAAAAAAATACAAATTTATACTGAAATCTGCCCGGGTTTTAACACTTTGCCTTTTAGAGTCAAGTTTCGATATATATAAAAATAAAATGAAGATTAAAAGTTAATAAAGTAGCGTACAAGTTTACCAAAGATTTAGCGTCCTACCCTTTTTATCTAAATTTGTTTTGAAGGAATTCAAAACAACAGGATCGAGTTGAAAAAGACCTTTGCTTATGTTGAAGTTATTTGAAAGTTGGATAATGGGAGACTCAAGAATATTTCTATTGACAATGTTGCTGGAATGAAATAAAACTGAAGCATTATTCCAATCAATAAACTCTCCAAATGGCTTGTCAAAGTCTTGTCCCCCATTCTCGGAACTATCTCTGATTCACATGTAAAAAATTCCATGGATCTTACTGAAAAATTGAATAATGCACGTACTGAAACTAACGATAGATTGATCAGTTTTGACGTTTGTTCATTGTTTACAAAAGTGCCGATTGATGATATGCTTGACTTTCTCTCCCAAGAATTACATAAGTATGACCTGCCACTACCTTCACACATTGTTTTTGGAACTTATTAAGCTTTGCATCAAAGACTGTAAATTCACTTTCAATAACAAGTATCATCAACAAGTGTTTGGGATGGCCATGGGCAACCCCTTATCGCCCCTCCTCTCCAATATTTATATGGAGTTTTTCGAAATTACTTACATTCCGAGAATCCTGGGGGTTGGCATCCCTTGGTTGCGGTACGTCGACGATATTTTGTGTATCTGGCCCATGAATCGTGACCTGGATAACTTCCTCCTTCAGTTAAATGATCAAGTCCCCTCCATTAAGTTTACTTTAGAAGTGGAACAAGACAATTCAATCCCATTTTTGGATGTGCGGGTACATAGGGAAAGCCCATGTTTTAAGTTTAGTATCTATCGGAAAACAACAAACAATTTGTCCTACGTACACTTTTACTCGGGACATGACACCCCCACTAAGAAGGCCATTTTTTCATCAATGTTTCTCCGCGCCCTTAGGATCGTCAGTCCGGAATACATCGATGCCGAATTGGAAAAAATCAACGGTATTGGAAGTGAGCTGTGTTACCCATCTGCGTTTATGGAATCTTGTCTCAACAAGGCAAAACGAACTTTCTATCGTGTCAATAATAACACTCGTACTTTGTCAAAAAATATTTTAGTACTTCCATTTTTCACGGGCTTTTTAGGCATTGCTAATGTACTTAAACTTTTGGATATTAATGTAGTATTTTCATATAACAATATTGTGAAAAATATCATAGTAAAAAATAGCCCTACCAATAATTCAGGCATTATCTATAAAATTGGGTGTAAACAATGTGATTCCTTTTACATAGGTCAGACGGGAAAGGATTTGCACACACGTATAAAACAGCATCAATATTCCGTTAGAACAGGACAGTTGTCCAGTGCTCTTTTTGTCCATTTGTCAGAGTTATCCCACTGTATTGATTGGAATAATGCTTCAGTTTTATTTCATTCCAGTAACATTGTCAATAGAAATATTCTTGAGTCTCCCATTATCCAACTTTCAAATAACTTCAACATAAGCAAAGGTCTTTTTCAACTCGATCCTGTTGTTTTGAATTCCTTCAAAACAAATTTAGATAAAAAGGGTAGGACGCTAAATCTTTGGTAAACTTGTACGCTACTTTATTAACTTTTAATCTTCATTTTATTTTTATATATATCGAAACTTGACTCTAAAAGGCAAAGTGTTAAAACCCGGGCTGATTTCAGTATAAATTTGTATTTTTTTTGTATATTTTTTTTATAATTCATTTGATCTTGTGCTAAAAATCGATATTTTTCCTTACAAATCTGTTTGCCTCTTTGTTAATCCTCTAATTTTTAATTTTTAATTTTTATTTTTACATCTCCGTTTATTGCATATATATATATATATGTATGTGTGTAGATATGTATGTATATGTATATATATATATATGTTTGTGTGTATGTATGTTATTTATTTATTATTATTTTTTTTTTCTTTCTGTAACCTATATATAGGCCGCAACCTTTTATGTACTTCAGTGTTCCTGAGGATGTCATTAGACGAAAGCGCTTGAGCACCTTTTTGTGTTTCCTTTCCTTCGTGGTTTTATTCATCATAAATATTTTTCACGTGTTACTTTCGTGAAATAATTTTCATTTATATATATATATATATATATATATATATATATATATACAAACTCAGAATGGTCCCCTGAGAAACTTATATGTTAAACACAGACCGTGCATGGAACAAGGAACTCTTCTGGGAAAATTAAATCCACTATAGTCCGAATAAGTAATGGTAAATGACAAATACCATAGTTTTTCTTTTTCATGATGCAAGCCCGACGTGGGCAACGGGTCTCTCGCAAAGAGGTCCCCTAAATATAGCTTCCCTCACCAGCTATCTGCAAAGCAGACAGGATCCAGCTTTGGGACATGGATCTACGGTTTAAAGCAAGCCTAGCCATGCTACATTTAGAACCTCAATATAAGCAAAAGACTCGTTGAATTCACGTCGGATTGAATACATCAAAGAAAAAGGGGTAACTATTGTATTTTTAGCCAAAAAAACAAAACTTAAACCTCAACCGCGACATTGAGCGTCCACTTTTCAAGGCACATAACACGTCCGTTTAATATACACAAACTCAGAATGGTCCCCTGAGAAACTTATATGTTAAACACAGACCGTGCATGGAACAAGGAACTCTTCTGGGCAAATTAAATCCACTATAGTCCGAATAAGTAATGGTAAATGACAAATACCATAGTTTTTCTTTTTCATGATGCAACTATGGTATTTGTCATTTACCATTACTTATTCGGACTATAGTGGATTTAATTTGCCCAGAAGAGTTCCTTGTTCCATGCACGGTCTGTGTTTAACATATATATATATATATAGATATACACACGTGTGTACACATGGAAATAAATAGTAAATGCATAAGGTCGCAATTTTTCATATGCAAAATTTATCTCCCACCAAGATTTCTCCGACCATTCGGCTACGACAGGGTAAAAATTGGCAACTACCTGGCGACATCACCCAAAACATCAAACGCTTTCCCGTCCAGAGGTGTTTTATGCTGCTTATTTCTTGCACTGAAGCCAGTTAAATGGACAGCATTTAATTGAAATCTATCTGGTAAAAACAAGGATATACGTAAATGTAAATGTAAACTTATAATCGTGTATGTTATGCGTGTATATATTTACAGGATGTCCATTAACTCTGGCTTCACAGAAAAATCTATTTTAAATTAAATTTACAAAAGTAATGCATCAGAAATAAAACAAATGTTCAAATTGATGAATTGGTTTGAGATCTTTTTTTCAGTTGCCGGTAGATTAACACGCAATGGCTAATACGGAAGCGAGTTACACTCCTCAGGAAAAGGGGGAAATTGTTCTTTTCCTCAGGAGTTCAGGGACGTAACTCGCTTCTATATTAGCTATTACGCGTTATTCTACCCGCAACAAAAATGGTCTCGAAAGAAGATATCAACTGGAGCATTTGTGTCAGTTCTAATGTATTACTTTTGCAAATTTAATTTTAAATAAATTTTTCTATGAGATCGGGCGTATGGGACACCCTGTATATGCGGTTATATAGGGTGTGAGAAATTCTGCCGCATAAGCAAAGATTGAGTGATTTTGTTCTTGGTTCTAGAAAATGAACAAGCGAGAAGTTAATTTACTGGTTAAAGCAGAGCAAGTTTTTGTTTTATATAAACTTTAGGGCGAGTAAAAACTTGTAACAACTTGTTTAGTTATGTGCAGCCCACTCGTAAAATAGAAATGCATAAACACCTTATGTTTCCTCACAATTAAACTTACTGCTTCAATTAATGCAATGCTTAAAGAACGGAAGAAGATAAAATACACACACACGTGTATATATATATATATATATATATATATATATATATATATATATATATATATATATATATATATAAGAAAGAGGTACACCATAATCTACATATGGAAAATAATCGTAAAACTGGTACCAAACCTCAAACTAAACCCAATTACCATCCAAACAATGCTGGAAAATAGGAAAGGCAGAATGTGTAGTGTTCCCAAGTTAAAGGTCCGACATGGGACCTCTTCAACACTGAAGGAAAATAGCTTGGTTGTCAGGGGCCAAGACTTTTTAACCAGCTTCCAAAGAACCTCAGAAACATTACAGGGGTGAAAGTTGAAGTCTTCAAAAGAAGACAAGATGCCTGGCTCAGAACGGCACCAGATGAACCACCGTTGAACCAGGTGTACCTGGCTATGTGCGGAGGAGAGCGCAAGAAAGTAACTCGCTCCTCCACTAAGCCAGGACTAGAGGCGGGGCCACCAGCTTGACCTTCGTGTGAAGAGAGACCAACGCACGGAACTGCAATGAAGGTTAACGAGGTTATATATGTGGTAAACTATATTTTTACCCTTCTTAATAAGAAGAGTAAATTTTAATTTTAATTCTTCCTGTGATATTCGCTGCTGACTGAATTCCTTGTAATAAAGTAGTCAAATTCGGCAACTGAAATGTGAAATGTGAAATCCACTGTAATTTGTATAAAGAACCTGAATAATTTTTAAGTTTGTTTTTCTAAAGATAAATAATTTCATTTATTTGTTTTTTTATTACCTGAATTCAAGTGCAACATTCTAAAAAACTGAATTATGCGGCCCGAAACCCGAGTCTGCCCCTTTGAAATTGTCCTTCACGAGAGAAACTTTGAGAACCCCCTGTTCCAGTCTCATTTCCATTCACTTTTTCGCTCAACAACTTTCCCAGACATCCTCATTTCTCATAATGTCAATCCATTTTACACCAATCATACTACTTATATTATTTATTTAAACTGCTCTCATTTTTGATAGCGAACTATCATACCAAACAAGCGTTTCACACCCATACAGAAGTGTTGATACAATACACCTTCATGTAAACCTCTTGCTGTAGCTAACTGAAGCACTTTCTTCCCATCTAGGATTTTATCGCCTTGCCCTGTTTCACTGCACTTTAAACTTCCAATATATTTAAATTCTTTCGCTACACCTAAAATGTATTCATTTGCCAATACATGACTGTTCTTCTCTTTCAACAATAAAACTTAGTTTTAATTACATTTAATTTCAGTAACCTCCTTTCAAAATATCAACAAAACTTGTCATTTCTCTCTTAACTCATTCTCTGATTCACCAGAACCAGCATAACATCACTATACACTATGCAGATGCCACTCATTGTCTTCCAAATTCAGAGTTACTCATTTCTCTAGCATTCTTCTTTTCATCTCACGCATTACCCGATCCATATACATATTAAACAGCTATGACGACATCACATAACTTTGCCATGCTGCAATATTAATAATGCACCAATCACTTAATTCTTACACAAACACCACTACCCACATAAAAACTTCTCACTACATTTAATAACTTACCACTGACACCAGATATCCTTAGCACTTGCCATAAGGTAAATCTGTTCACGTTATCATACGCTTTCTGTAAATCCATAACTCATAATATAATATAAATCATGCCAGATACTGCACACCATTTTCTTCTTATCTCTTAGTTTCCCAATCAGATGTCTCACTGAAAATGCTCAACGCATCTTCTGCATTTCCCAAAGCCGCCTTCTTCATCTCCCGCCTAAAGCTAAGTAATCTTTTATGCTTTTTCAACATTCTTCCATCTACTTTTCCAGCTTTACTTCAAAGATTTATGCCACTATAATTTTTGCATTCACTTCTTTCACCTCCATCTTTATACGATGGTACAATTACATATTTTGTCCATTCTTCTGACACAACCTACTTTTACAAGCTTTATGTCATATCTTCCACAGCACTTCCTTACTATGGAGACTATTGAATGAGTGTACCACAGCTTACAATCTCGCATTCACCATTTCCGTCACATGTAAAGAGAACAGTCTGAACATCTTTTATAACTATCAATTGTGAACTCTACGTAAAATGTTTGCAAGGAAATACAAAATAAATATACAATATATACTTAAATAAGTATATGATATTATCCTCTGAGGCAGGACTTCTGATTCACCCTATGCAGTATATATAACACAAAAGAGAGAAAACAAAAGGCGTAATACAGGAAAACATGAAAGAGAATTCACATGGTTTTGATTTGGAAGTAACAACGTGAATAATGCAATAAATTGTTTTTGATGATGTATGTTTATACACATAGTGAATACTAGGGAGTGGAAGATATCGAATTAGAGGAAGTTCAATGAACAGTATAAAAGCTGATGATAGGAAAGCGAGCAGTACGTGATGGAATATGTAACCAAATAAATAATTGTGGAGGTAGAGTGCTGATTAGTAGTATAGCCGCAAAAGGGGAGAGTGCAAGAATGTTGCAAATGATTATGTAATGTTGCAAAGGGGGTGGGGGTTGTTGCAAAGGGGGGTGGGGGTGTTGAAAAAAAATACCCCAAAGGGGGGATGCTGCAGGTGCAACAAGGAAAACTTGGAGGCGGAGTTCTCCCCCAAGAGAAAGGAGAGAAAGGAGGAGGAGAGGTGTTCACCTGGCAGGAGCCAAGTGCATATTAAGACTTCAGCCGAGTAGGCGTTGTTTTATAGGCTCCTAATCAGCCAGTTGGCTGTAAATGGCTTGAGTTGCCAGATAGCGCCATGTATTCATTTAATTCTAATCGAAGACTGAGTTGCCAGATACCATTGTATACATTATTATAGACTCCTAATCAGCCAGTTGGCTGTAAATGGCTTGAGTTGCCAGATACCTCTTTTTAGCAGTATTATTGTATACATTATTATATACGCCTAATCAGCCAGTTGGCTGTAAATGGCTTGAGTTGCCAGATACCACTTTTACCCATTATTATGGTGAGTTGTCTCCAATTAAAAGATTTCGTTCTATCAGATACCATTGTATACATTATTATATTTCTTAAAAGAATACCGGTAGTAGGTTTAGAAGGCGTAACATGATATAATTAAGTAAAACAACATTGCATCATTCTGTTTATTATAAATATATAGAAAATAAATATACATTTCAATTGATGAATATGCATATAACAGTACAGGAAATATATACACACAATTATGGATATATATAAAATAAAATATACATTTCAAATAGAGATAAATATACATTTCAATAGAAATATGTACATAACAGTACAGGAGAAATATCACGCAAAATATATATAAATACAAATCAATAGAAATATGCGTATAATCAGTACAGGAGAAATGTCAAGCAAAATATATATATAAATACAATTCACTTTTTTTTCAAAATACTAAACTCGGTCTTAATCGAGTTTACAATTACATCATTATTGCTCTGCATTACGCAGTATATACGGCTTAATAATATTTCACCGCTTAAAGTATAGGGAAACCTGTACTCGATATGAAGGGCTTTCATATCGTTCAGTACTATTTTTGTTCCCACTTTACAACCGGTTGGTAAGTCATCTTTAAATACGTCTAGAATACAATCAAAAGCACGCACAAAGAGTTCATCGTTAGCTACATTATTAAACACAAGTTTATAAACACGCTTTTCCAATCGAGGGTTTATTTCTACCGACTCGAGCTTTTCAATCGTGAACTCACTCAACATAGCGGCAATTGAAATAATCTTCTAAATCGTTACGACAACTGCGCGTTATATAAAGAAATAGTTCTTCAGGGTGAACGGTGTAGGTGAGCTCAGCCTTGTACCGATCAATTGCTTTGTACCAAAGTTCATGGTATTTCAAAGAGTCTAAACTTTTTAAATAAACGTCCAGCTCTAGACCATTCTCACCAGTCCTACACTCGGTAAACCCATCGAGCAGAGCGGTGTAGGCGTATTCAAGTACTGTATCAAAATAAAGCATATCCGTAACACGCGCGTCTAATATAGGTTTCAGTTTACGGAATCCTACGATTTCAAACATTCTGTCGAGGATGAAACGGTTTCGCGTAGGAACAGGAGCGTTATTATCAGAAGCATTCTTCCACATCAGCCGTATATCAATGCACGGCCGATCGTTATTTATACACAACGTACATACAACGGCGTATGAGGGTGCGTCACTAATCTGCTCTCTTCTTGTACCTACGTTAGCAGGTATTTTATAACGATCTTCACTCCACTTCTCAACTATCACGAAGATTCTATTCATCTCCTCGATACTTAAATAAACCCGTTTGTTTGTCGGTCTACATTCCGTTTCCAGTACATAGCTAATGGTACCGGAATTACGCCTGAACACGCGCAACGATTTCGTCACGGACACATCGTACGAGGCGTTGAGAATGCTGCTGAAAGGAAGTTCCATCGTATTCGAGGAGCGCACGTCCACTCGGCTCAAGCTCTGAGATAACTATGAGCCGTGTGAGGCACGCAGGTAGGCAGGAATGGTTCGACGGGCGGCTGACTCGATGATACGTGAATGGGCTTGTTCGTATGACCGCGAGTCGAATTGTTGTACATATTTCGGTACAAGAATTAATTTCATCACTCCCAGCCTACGCACCAGACAGTTTGGATAAGAACTAGGAACATTTTAAGTTTTACTAAACATCTCCACACTCCGGCGCACTATTTGAGAGGAACATATGTTCATATTTTTCCTTTCTGCCCATCAAACGATACTCGTCTCTAAACTCTGTTAAAAATTCACGCAGGGCACTAGCCACAACCTCACTACGAACCTCATCATGATATACGTTAATATAGTGATAAAAATACTTAAGATTGTCCATGATCACGAGATTCACATTTCCAGTCGTAGGGTATGAGTAATCGACATGGTGTAGCATGACGTAATACCGCTTGTCACACCACCCATCAGCAAGACTCATTATCCATACCTGCTGCTTCTCTTCTGCACGCGTTGTTTCTTTTACTTCACGGTGTATGTGAGACTTTATAAAGTTTAGCTCTGCAGTATACTTCAGCACATCGTCTGTGCAACGAAAGCCTTCAACGGTCTCACCAGAACATCCGTAGAGTATTTGTACATCTTGGAACTTCGCACAATCCAATGTGTTTTTAAAAGAGGCATAGGAGGGATGAATAGGAGGTTTTTCGGTATCCACCACATCCTGGCACTTTACTGAATACCATTTCGTAAACGTTGTACAAGCAATATTAAAGGTAGCCATTTGAATACACGTCTGATCTGAATACACGTCTGATCTCTCGGGCTTACTGCGGTCGACTGACCACGCAGGGACTCCCAGATAGTAGCCTGACTCACGGTCTTACAGTGGGCGGAGCTTAGAACTTTCACCTGCACACACACACAAAGGGGAAAGTGAAACGCTAATTGAAACATGATTTATTTAACAAACGAGATATTCAAGTTATATATATTTACAAATACGATTTAATAAACGAGATAGTCAAGTTATATATATATATATTTACAAATACGTGTAATAAATCAATTTTACAAATACGATTTAATGAACGAGATATGCAAGTTATATATATATATTTACAAATACGTGTAATAATCAATAGATACGATTAAATACAAGACGTGTGAGTTAACAATAGAAGCATCATTGGTATCCAAAGGGTAAGGTATCATAGGTACCAGGTAACTGGTAACGTTTCCTATAGGTGTTACGGCACACCTTCGTACCCCTAAGTTCCTTCACGCCCCCCAGCTTCTGCGCCCGAAAATTGTGGGTGCCTACAATTAGTTGGAGAGGTTGTTCATCATCGTCCAAACATACTAGATCCTTCAACGACTCAAAGTTAACAACCTCCCGATTCGCATGGTTGAGCGTAATACCCTTTGCCTTCACGATATATTTCATTTCCTCCCCCACCCTGACCCGTACCCCATAAGTCTTAGGTCCTGTTGAGGCAAAAGAGTCGGCGTATGCGTTGTCCCCATACTCATCCTTGATCTCATCAGTGAGCTCGCCGAGGAACTCCCCAATAGTGGGCATGTATTCACCCTCCCTCTCTGTGAATATCACGCTATCTGTATCGGCATACAATACTCTCCGCCCAAGAGAATGCAATAGACCCAAAGTTTATACGGGCGTAGGCTGTTGTGAAGCTGGCCCACAGGTATGTTTGTACCCTTGAGGTATCTGTGGCAAATTCAGTGTGTTGTACTTTATTACGTAAGTATTACCTACATTTACGATCTCCATGACCTCTTTATCGGGGCATTGGCATAATCCCAGACATCGCTATAACTTTGTGCCAAATGAATGCTCCCTCTGCCGGTATTCTGCGCAAAGTTTTCCCCATAGACTGTTTAGACACAACTTTGCACTAAAGCGCTTGCCAGGATTCTTTACAATTTGGACACGATCAAGTTGTATACCTTCGCGGTCGCGGTAACGTTGAATATAGCAGACTTTTCATCTTCGGTATCAACTCCTCGCGGATACCCTGATGCCTCAACCTTATCCTTCAAAAGGTGTTTATATATGGTGTGAAAAGGTTGGGTAGCTTCTGAAACCTCCACACCTCATGTATCTTCAGTATTCTATAACCATGGCGTACGGCTAGGGCCAACTCAGGACTTGTATATACGCCTCTGATCTTACGCTGGTGGGGTATATGGTTACTTCGCCGTTATCCTCTTCCGCGCACTTCACGCACAGGGGAAACATGAGCTTGTCGTCGATAACGACAGGTAGATCGGCATCCTAAATTGCGTGGGGGAGTACGTCTACGAAAGAGAGCCCAAAGTAACGATCATTCAAATTTTTTGAAAATTCATTGATGGAGGGTAGGCTAGGTCCCACCAGTTTCTCAGGAGCGCCCACGGGTACGGATTGCTCTTCATCACGTATGGGTATAAAGAACAGAAATCGTAGTAATGGAGCTTCACGCCCTCCGTAGGTGGAAAGTATAGTCTGAAAGGATTTGTACGTCCTCCAAACAAGCTATCACCACATTTGAGAGGATCCAGCACCATTGAACGCTTGATCGTTTTTATTTCCTCACGGTACACCTCGTCTGTCTCCATCCGTGCATCATATTCATGCTCCCACAAGACTTTGTGAGTGAACTGTGATCCTATAAGTTGATCGCGGGCGGGTTGATGCGAGACAGTCGGCAGGAGACCTACCGTGGATATCTCCGGTGATTCCGCACTCAGGACGGGGGCATCCATGCCACCAGCAACCGTTTAAAGGAGTACACAGTCTTCACACCAGTGACACGGTTTTCACTTAACCCATCAACCCAAAAAACACGTCCATTAATCTTAATGGGTACTTCACCCGTGTTGCGGCGTGCTTTATGTATACACCTGTCTGTTGCTGTAGGTGTATGAGCCAGTAAATAGCCTTGTGCCGTAACTGCGGGGGTTGTTTCGGTGAATAATGGCTAAGGTGTCTTTAGGCATGAAGTTATTCTTGAACACCGTAAAATAATGATGCGATGGTGGTTGCGACTTGCAGTGGATCGCATTTGAAACGGGCTATGTACATCCTTCTAAGGCTGGAAACATACTCTAAGCACGCGCACATCATTCACGCAATAACGCTCACATTCATCAGCTATATTATAAGGGTTACTTTCATTAAAACTGTCGTAGTATCGATCAAAGTCTTCACGTTCATCCATACAGTCAAAATAATGTTTGGGGGGTGGTGGGCCTACGTAGTTTAAAGTCTCGCTGGTGAGGAAAGTGTAAGGGAAGTATCCTTTGGAAACTTCAGCTGCTACTCCCATCACCTTGGGTAGCTTTGCTAATTTACAAGGTGTGAATAATAAAGTATCTTTAAATTGTACATTGCCTCTTATCTGCATCTGTATTAATTGTTGCCTCTTTCAATGGATCACCTGTAAATATCTCAGAGGATTCGGTTCAAGCAACTTCCTTATGAAGGAACTGCGTGTCAAACTTTGCCCGTTATGGGCGAGAACATACACAGTCATTTTTTAACTTGTCGGCTAACTTGACAATATAGGACACAAATAGTTCACAGGACTATCGCTGACATTCGTTTTTAAAAACGTTTGTCCGTTTACACATTTGGGGCAACTCGTCACATTCGATATCCATACACTCATCACAGATAGTCTTGGCTCACAAGTAAATGTGGAATTACCTCTTGGTTTCAGCGTCGTATATGTTCTATATCGTAGTATACAGTTATACAAGGGTTATTTTTAGGCTTAGCATCTTTCATATAACACACATGATTTACTCCATCCGCCTTATATTCCTCCTGGCATGTAGGACAGTGAATTACGTCACACTTGTGCTTAAATTTTCCCCAATTATCCATGTGTGAAACATACCACATTCACAGATTCTTCATTTTCCTGCACGTGCCAATTGATTTATGGAAAATCAAAACAGCTATTATTGAAAAATGTGCGTCTACACACATCACAGTCTCTCTTCTCAGCTTCAACTACACGGCTTTCACTTTGGTGCTTTTACACTGCTCACATACCATGTGACATTCTTTACAATGTCTCACTATATCATCCGCAAACTCGAGGCACCCCTTACACAAATCATGATGTCTCCCATATTTTCGACTTTGTCATAACTAGCGTAAAGCCCCCTTATATTACGGATGGGAGATACGTTGTCCCTGACAATCCTAAATAAGTAGGGGTCTTGTACGATCTCTCACACAGCTTTAAAAACATATACAGTCCTACGACGATCATCAACCCAAACACAACTATGCGGGAATTCATTTCCTGTTCTACCCTTCTCAGCTCTTCAGGACCCATATTACAGTCAAATTCAAGTTCACAGCCTACAGCTAGTTTACGGGCACGCTCCACGACTGTAGGCAACCAAATTTTTTGAGTTCGTGTATTTTGTACAGTAAACATACGTGCTAAGAGTACTGCTATAAAGCCGCAACCACGATCGACGTTTATATGCGTCTATAAATAGCTTGAGAATTGAGGTTAAGAGTATACGGTATGGCACTATGCCCGCAACACGGAATACACGGTCAATATTTACCGTGAAGTTGTCCATATTGAAGGCTATACTACTTTGGGCGGCTTGCATTATACGTCCTAATATATATTCTACATCTTCAGCCGCCAAACGTCTAAATGGCACTATCACCCAATAATCGTCTACATCACCGTCATCTGACCCGAATCCAAAGGACAGACTCGTCCTGACTTCACGCTCGTCACGATTCTGAAGAGCAAACTCTATAATACGCTCTACAACCCGGCGTAGTCCGCGCTCAATCCATTGCTATACATGACTCTAGGGTCGACCCTGACTCTATACCGATTTCTAGTCAAGGCTGGGGTGGGGGCTGCGGAGCGCACCAATTCGAGCGTTATATCCTCAACAGAACGGGGGGCGGCGGATGAATTAGGGGGTATATTAGCGGAAGGTGCTGATGGGGGGTCTGTTGCGTAGGAGGTTGAGGGTTGGGGCTCTATTATTGTAGACTTAACAGAACGGGGGGCGGCGGATGAATAAGGGGATATATTAGCGGGAGGTGCTGCTGGGGGGCTTGTTGCGTAAGAGGTTGAGGGTTGGGGATCTATTACCGCTGCAACAGGCGCGTATTTCGGGCGCTTTATACCTGACGGGGTTCTCATACCTCCGCTTTGGACGTGCTACCGGTATCGCTGGTGAGGGTTCGTTGGCAGGGGAGGAGATCACAACTACACTGTCGTCGAGGTCATCCGTAATGATGGGCTGCTCTACCTCATCGTCATTCACGGTTCTGTGGGAGAAGAAATATAAGGAACAGCACTCAAAATTTGTAATATTTTGTAAATGACCCACTTAGGAGTGTGACGTGTTAGAAATGGACTCTGTAGAAAAATTCAGATTCACGAGCCCATCCACATGTATTATATCTGGACCTACAGGATGTGGTAAAACTGTGTTTATGCTTAAAATCATTAAAGAAAAGGGGGAGATGTTCTCGAAATTTGTGCGTAAAGTTATATGGTGCTATTCGACGTATCAATCAGTGTTCAACGAGTACCAAGATGATATTTTGTTCCACAAAGGCGTATATGACGTTAATTCGTTAAAGGGAAATGAACATACAATCATTGTAATTGACGATCTCATGTTGGAGATGGATAAAACGTTTGCCGAGACATTTACAGTATTCTCCCACCATCTTAACATAAGCGTGTTCTTCATCAATCAGAATCTATTTTTCAAAAATAGATACATGCGCGATGTGTCGTTAAATACGCAATATCTAGTCTTATTCGCGCAACGTAGAGATGTATCACAAATTGGGGTATTAGCCAATCAAATGTTCCCGAATCAGCGTAAGGAGTTTTTGGAAGTTTATAAAGAAGCTACAAGCACGCGTTACGGATATTTGCTTTGCGACCTTCATCCGCGAAACACGTTTAGAGTGCTTCTGCGAACGAATATATTTCCAAACGAGCCTGAAACGGTGTATATTCCAGAATGACAAAGAGACTAAAGAAATACCGTGAATTAATAAAAATCTATCATCGACTGCCCCGGGCATGCAGCAGATGTTTATTAAAAATATCGATGCCGACTTTTTAAAATGCATCTGTGAAATCTGTCTTAACGTTATAAATTGCAATGTATCAATGAAAACCCATCAGAAGGCTCGCCTACGCCGCTACAAGAACATAATACGTGCACTCGCTCGTAAAAGCCAAACTGTAGCGAAGAAAAAACGAATTATTGTACAAACAGGAGGGTCATTTCTCCCCATCTTATTTTCAGTTTTGGGTCCTTTACTGACTAGATTAATATAATGAAGAAAGTGGTAGTGATTCCCCACGAGGTGTACGCTTCACTGCAAAGGAATCCAGACACGTATCTAGATCCCCGTAAAAGCAGACTTAAAAGAATGGAAAGCGAATTGTTAGCCCTATTAAACAGTGAAAAAACACCTGATGAGAAAAGAATCTTATACCAAGAAGCTCTGCAGAAATTTCTTCACGAGTACGAAAATTATAAGAGCCCTACAGAGATTCCTGTGGTTATTAGGCACAGCACGGGGGACGATGGCGACATAGGATCTGACGACGATACAGCTGACCAACCAAAAAGATTAGCCACACAACATATCGAACATGTATTAAAAAATACCCTCCCACTTACATTGAGGAGTAAAGGCTTAAGTCTTTATAATCTATTGAATGAGGATCCCGCCATACAATGGACCGATACAGGGGAGATCATTGTGGAAGGATCAAAGGTACAGGGATCGAATATCGTAGACATTGTCCATGATCTGGTGAGAAAGTGGGATAGGCCATCACCATCAGGATGGAAGCATATTAAAGCAAGACTACAACAAATAAATGTCCCTAAAACGTTGATAGGAAATCTGAACAGGTTAAAAGACTTGGAACATGCAACGCCTGTGACACAATTGAAGGCGCCGTCACCCCCGGCGGTAACACCTTTGAAGAGGAGCAAGAAGAGGTTAAACCAACCCTACCCACGTGCCTCTAAAATACGCAAATGGCTAACGTATTAACTAAACGCTATTATGACATTTCTACCCCATCCTCTTACGGCGGCGTAGATAGACTGTACAGAAGTGTTTACGGAGTAGGAAAAAAAGATGTTGAAAGATTTTTGAGGGAGCAGGACGCTTATACGCTTCATAAGCCTGTGAGAAAAAGGTTTAAAACAGCCAAGACAACGGCTTCCTCGATTGATTCTATTTGGCAAGCAGATTTAACAGACATGCAAAGATATTCTGTGTATAACGATGGTTACCGCTACATTCTATTCATAATAGACGTATTCTCTAGATATCTGTGGCTAGTTCCTCTGAAAAATAAATCACCTGAAACAGTTGCTAAAGCCACCAAAACGCTAATGTTAAAAGAAAACAGGGTTCCTGGCTATTTTTGTACGGATATGGGGAAGGAATTTATAGGCCGTGCTTTTCAGAACATGTTGACAGAGTTTAATATCAGCTATTACACAACCAATTCTATACATAAGGCTTCTTTAGCTGAAAGAGTTCAGCGCACCATAAAGGAACGCATGCACCGTTATTTTACACATAAAAACACATACAGATTTCTAGACATTCTGGAATCATTGGCATCATCCTACAACCGCTCACACCATCGCACGATTGGGACAACACCTAACGAAGTTTTAGAAAGAGGTACGCTCCGAGAAGAGATGGATCACCACCACCACCACACTCTGCGCGCTTCAAAATCAATGATTATGTAAGGCTGTCGCGTTCGGGGAATAAATTCGCAAAGGGTTTTGAGCAAGGATGGACACGCGAGATTTTTAAAGTTAGGGCTGTGAGACCTAAAGGTGAGATAATGATGTATTACATTGAAGATTTGAATGGGGAAGAAATCTCAGGAGGCTTTTACCGCGAGGAATTGCAGAAAGTTGCGTTTAATTTAGAAAAAAATGTGTTTAAAATTGAGAAAATTTTAGGAAGCAAAGGTTCAGGAAGGAGAAAAATGTACCTGGTGAAATGGCTAGGGTACCCAGAAAGCTTCAACACCTATATAAAAGCTGATGCAATAATGAAGCTTAAATAGTATGCAACATGGCTCCTAACCATTTCTACGTCACACTCCCGTCCTTCGTCCCTGTCTGTACACCCTAACAACACACTAGCCAACTTTGTAACAGAACTCCATGGGCACATTGAATTGGGTCGTGATTCGTATGAGGTGGGGATATGCGAAATTCAGCTGGACACCGTCTTTTTAAATATTGAACATAAAGAAACCGTTTTTACGATTCTTAGAGACATTGACGCGTGTGAAAAAGCTGGGGTAGCTATGGATGAAACTATGCGTATCGCTCGGACTAAGATTGCACGGTATTACAGTACAGAAGTAAGACTAGGGCCGGGTCAATATGGTTCGGCCGAGGATGTTGTGAGAGGCTTAAACGTAAGTTTAAGAAACTCAAACCTTACGAATGATTTAGTATACGAAGTCGTAAACAACCCTGCACATACACTAATCCTAAAATCAAAGACTAACAGACGTATTAAAGACCATAGAAAGTTCCAAATTCTAGCCAATGGCCGATATAGCGCAGCCTTCCAAAGAGACACATTTCACGAGACACAGCATGACTTGTCCAGATTAATGTATCAATTGAAGATGGAGAAATTGGCTGAAAGGTCCCCAGACATGTGCTATATTTACAGTAATATAGTGGAGCACCAGTTTGTTGGGGATACCCAGGCACGCCTGCTGCGCATTGCTCACATCCCCAACCATAGAGGAAGGAGTTTGAGTATTACATATGACAGACCCCATTATGTGAATGTCGCAACTAATTTAATAACCAATATCACAATATATATAAGAACGATTGAGGGTGAAAACTTCCCATTCGGTAACGGGAGCTTAACAGTGAAGCTACACTTTCGACGCACTGAGTTATAATGGATAGAAAGCCTTTCACCGTCTATCGAGGGATGCGATACCAGCGCGGTAGTGGACTTGGGTCCATTTTTTCATCCATACTACGTACGGCTGTTCCTTTGCTGAAGAGGGGTGCCAGATACCTTGGAAGGAAAGCGCTACAATCAGGCCTTAACACTGCAGAAGACATATTGGCCGGGGCTAAACCTAAAGAAGCTCTAAAAAAACATTTAAAGCGTACACGGGACGAAATCATCAAAGATGCAAAGAGAAAAATGCGTGGTGGCGGGAAGAAGCGGGCTGCCCGGAAGAAGAAGGGGTCACGTGGTATTAAACGTAAAAGGCTATCAAAAAAGAAGTGCTGTAAGCGAATGAAACCTATGGTTGACCACTTTTTTGACTGATATAAGCTAAGGACATTGATCTCATGAATCATAGTTTGTTTACCACTTGTCGAGAGAGGAGTCACTATTTCGCCATGGCACGCTTCATCCACCCATGTAGTTCACAATGCTGTAAATCGGAGCTGTCCCTTTTTGAGCTACCTCCAACCCAAGTTTCTATTGAGCACAGTGACTTTATTACAATTAACCCTTTAAACACAATTAGTTCCCCGAGTGCACCTATAGAATTCGTGATACCCAGCTCAGGCCCTTACTTTTTTGATCCAAGCTGTGTGCACATGTACGCTAAGCTACGTATAGCCCATTCTGATGGAACGGTCTGCGATGACAAATATGCTGTATACCCTGAAACAAACTTTCTGCACTCCATATTCAACCAGTGTGACGTATATTTAAATCAGACCAACATATCGGCAGGCACGGGGTACTATCATCTACGAGCCTATCTGGAAAATGTCCTCAACTTTTCCAAAGAAGCGAAGGCTACCTTTTTAAGTGCGGAGGGATATTATCAAACTAAAGATGAAAATAGTATAAAGGACAAATTTAAAAATTCTAAAAAGAAAATATACGAGTGTTTTGGACGGTTGCACACAGATTTCACTTTCCAGGAGAAGTTGCTTGTGAACGGGGTGGATATGAAAATAAAGCTCACCCGCACGAGTCCTGAGATCTGCTTAAATCTGGCTGCGGATCAAGAAGAGGGTGCAAAGCCCGTTGTGGTTCACATTATGGACACATACCTCCGCGTACGGCGAGTGAAATTAAGTTCACCAAAACAACTAGAAATTGAGAAAAATTTACTAAACGCTACAGTGAAATATCCTATTAACAGAGTGCAGATCAAACTATATACGGTTCCTGCAGGGTTGGCATCGAAGCAGATAGAAAACATTGCCCTGGGAAATCTTCCTAAAAGGATATTAATCGGCATGCAGGACCACGCTTCGGTGAATGGAAAATATAAAAAGAGTGCCTTTAAATTCGAGAATTTCGGACTTAAAAATATAACTCTATACGTTAATGGCACTGCTTTGGGTGGAACAATGGGTACGGACTATTCATCAGACGCTGTGTTACCGCTTTGTGCCAGAGCCTATAGTAATCTGACCCATATTGCAGGTGATTGTGATGAGCTTGGTAATGGGGTAACGCAGGAAGAATTCATTGATCAATTTAACCTTTATCCGTTTGACATTACACCTGACTTATCTGCTAGCGTAAATACCCATTTAACCCCACAGCAGAGCGGAAACATCTCAGTGCGGCTGGAATTCGCCAAGCCTATAGACGCTCCTATTAGTGTACTAGTATATCTCGAATCGCAAGCCCTAATAGAAGTAGATAGATTTAGGAGCGTTATCACTGACTTTTAAAATGGATGCTAATACACTTCAGAAAGTAATGGAGCGAGTCACACGTTCCAAATTTATCGGCGTGTTTGCGAAGAATGAAACATTGAGTTTGCCAAGTACGCGAGAATGCGGTAGTCTTATTGTGAACACAGACATCATCGGTAATGAAGGGATTCACTGGATCGCTGTCTATTTTAAAAATAGACAGCGCCTGTACTATTTTGATTCACTCGGTACTCAACCCTGGAGTGACCCTATTATTGTAAAATTTCTCGCTCAGTTACATATTCCCGAAGTTGTATGGACCCCATTTCGCATGCAAGGATATTTTACTAATGTTTGCGGAATGTACTGCGTCTCATTTCTCATGCATATGTCAAATGATAAAGAATTTATAAATTTTTTAAATTTATTTGACCCGTGTCACACTCGCCGAAACGATGAAATGGTATGCAGACAGATAAAAAACCGTTTTCCAATTGTACGTACTCGTTGTATATTATAATGTTTTTGTTCGTATATTTGTAACGATATATTCTGTAGTTGTTTATTGTACTGATTTCTTTCATTTAATAAATTTATGAAAATATATGTGTCTTCTTATCCCAAAAAGATCGAAAAACACTTACATTATTTCGGTGTGACATTGTTGACTGATCAGTATATCCTCCCTATTCCGAGATTCTTCAAAAGATTGTATAACACGTGTCAAATCCTCATCGGACCTTAAAGGAATAATGTTCATTCTTTTAAAACATATACAGAGTATACAGACAGATCCCCATTATGTGAAGATATCTTTGGTTCGAGGAATAACATTGAATGCCATAAAAATTTCGATTTTAGCATAATGGGGATAACCAAATAACATTGATTGATAAAAAAAATTTTGCCGAGTATCTATTTGACGAGATACTACAACTCTCCATATATATATAAAAACGAATTATAGACACTTACATTTCTATGGTAGTCCCCTGCGTCGGGTTGTAAGGAGCGTCACTGCAAATATCTTCAACGGTTTGCGTTGGAAATAATTCGCCACGGTCAATCGCATTGAAAAGACTAATTGCGGTTAATGCTGCAGTATCACGTTCTTCATACAATTCCGGGGAGACGTACAGGTCCATGGTGGAGGATGTGTGACATTGTTGACTGTTCAGTATATCCCCCGTATTCCGAGATTCTTCAAAAGATTGTATAACACGTGTCAAATCCTCATCGGACCTTAAAGGAATAATGTTCTTTTAAAACATATACAGAGTATACAGACAGATCCCCATTATGTGAAGATATCTTTGGTTCGAGGAATAACATTGAACGCCATAAAAATTTCGATTTTAGCATAATGGGGTAACAAAATAACATTGATTGACATAAAAATTTTTGGCGAGTATCTATTTGACGAGATACTACACCCCATCCATATATATATATAAATTCTAATTATAGACACTTACATTTCTATGGTAGTCCCTTGCGTCGGATTGTAAGGAGCGTCACTGCAAATATCTTCTACGGTTTGCGTTGAAAATAAATCATCACGGTCAATCGCGTTAAAAAGATTAATTGCGGTTAATGCTGCGTCACTTCTTCATACAAGTCTGGGAGACGTACAGGTCCATGGTGGAGGGAATGATTAATCACTGACGCGAAAATAGCTACTGTTACTCCAACTGAAAAATATCCCCTTTTATATGCACAATCGCCAAGCTCCGCCCAAAAGACCAGATGTTCGTAGTGATTGGCTGCCGATGTAGCTGGGTGGAGCTATGACGTGTACCAATCCGCTATAACGGGACCGGATGAGTAACATATATATAAAATCGTGTTTCTTGAATTATAGGCACTTACATTTCTATGGTAGTCCCTTATATTATATTTTTACTTACAAGTATTGTTTTCTTGTGTTAACATAATTGTTAACTTATTTTATAATAAAGAAATATAGCCTAATTATATTTTTAAAATAGCATTCAGTTTCCACATTAAACTGTGGATCTAAGGTGACGTGAAAACTTTATCCGTTGTCACTCTTCGAGCTAGTTGTTATTATTACTAAAGAGAAAATCATGCATGCTTTTCGGTCATACTACTGACTCGTCAAATGATGCATTAACACGTTTTTCGGGCGTACTACTGACTGCCTCGGGTCAAATGATCCTGTTATTTTAAATCCGGTTCAATAATCCTGTTATGTTGAAATGTGGAAGAGTAAGCTACGACCCCATCGACGAGATGTATTTCTGAATCCATGTTAAACTGGAGGTCTAAGGTATGTTGAAAAGCTTACCAATTCGGCGAGAAAGAGTTGATTATTATTGCTACATAGAAAAAATCGTGCATTACGATGTTTTTCGGGCATACTGACTGCCTCGGGTCAAATGATCCTGTTATTTTAAATCCGGTTCAATAATCCTGTTATGTTGAAATTGGAAGAGTAAGCAACGACCCCATCGACGAGATGTATTTCTGAATCCATGTTAAACTGGAGGTCTAAGGTCGGGTGAAAAGCTTACCAATTCGGCGAGAAAGAGTTAATTATTATTGCTCCATAGAAAAAATCGTGCATTACGATGTTTTTCGGGCATACTACTGCCTCGGGTCAAATGATCCTGTTATTTTAAATAGATTTTTTATAGTTTCCGGTTTTTATTTTTACTTACATGTTATTAGTGTCATCCCTGCATGACATCAGTAAGTACGATACACTCCTAAACAAAGAGGTATGGTAGGGGTAAGTACAGTAGGTAATTTTACGGCCACATATTTTTTGGAAAAGTCGGAAATCACGCCCAACGATCCCTGACTGTCCGAAAGTTGATGACATGGGGAAATTGCTCTACAGCCTAACCTAGCGTACGCCTGACGTGGCAGAAGACTCACCCTGACTGATATAACATAATATGGGTATGGTTTTCGATTTGGATTTCCTTTCTCACTAGAAACAAACTCTGCCATTTTAAGGGTGGTATACTACTGCAGCACTATAAATGTTATAGTTTAAATGAAGAGGCTAACCTTCTTATTTACATCTTCGTATTTGCGTCTTGGCAACTAAGATTTTATTTAGTTGGTTGTTCATTCGAACAATTATAACGTCGAATAATTGCTGCTTCGAACAACTGTTTTTCGAACTATGGTTTTCGAACAATTGTGCTCGAACAATTGTGTTCGAACACAATGGCAAAAGATACAAGCATATCCCGTTATTTGAACAAAACTCTCTCTCTCTCTCTCTCTCTCTCTATATATATATATATATATATATATATATATATATATATATATATATATAATTGTGGGCATATCTAAGAAATGGAGTCGAGAGAGGTTTTGTTCAAGCTGTCTAGGAGAAAGGTCATTATGGTCAATCGAGTTGGGCAGATTCTCGGAATTCCTTTCCTCTAGCGGATTGTATTTTGGATAATTTCAACTTTTAATTGAATTGTTTCGTAAATTTTCATATTGTTTCAATTTTTTTCGCATGGAATGAGACTCGTGTGTTTCATAAATTTTCAACTCGATACAATGGCTAATAATAATGATCAGTTAGTTTGCAGGTGGTGCTCAAGCATGGAAGTGCTGAGGAACGAATTAGACCGTGAGAGGCAGGCCAGGGTGAGACTTGAAGAAAGCGTGATGCTCCTGACGGCAAAATTAGAATCCCTTGAGACTCCAGTTACGACCCCTCCTGCCTCACTTTCTATTAGTAATATAAATAGTACTAATAGCCCCCTCTCTTCCTCTAGTTCCCAACCCTTCGTTCGAGTGCGAAATGGAGCCCCATTGAGAAAAGCAAAGCCTTGTCTACCAGTAATAACAAGCAATAAGTTTTCTGTTTTAGGGTTCGAAGATACTGATGAACCGGAAATACGACTCGTTGGTGATTCCATTGTTCGAGGGCAGCTCGAGGAATTCTGTGGGAGAAACCCTCGTCGTAGGCGCCGTTACTGCTACCCTGGTGCAAGGGTGGAGGATATAACTAATAATGTTGACCATTTTACAGACAGTACCGCTGAGGACACAACGTATGTTATTCATGTCGGTACTAATAACGTTTTAAATTCTAGATCGGAAGAACTGCTGGCTAGGTACAGGGACTTATTAGAGCGATTAAAGGAGAAAACTAATAAGATTGTTTTAACAGGTATACTTCCTCGAATTATCCAACGAAGCGATTTCTACAGCAAGGCGACCTATATTAACAATAACCTAAAGTCTCTTTGCCAACAGGAAGGAGTGCATTTTGCTAATTTTTGGAACAGTTTCTACGGCAGGAGGGACTTGTTCCTCGAAGATGGACTTCATCTTAATGAAGTTGGAGCTGCGCGTTTAGGAAGACTATTTCATAATACTGTCTCTTCTTTTCAGGCTGCCGTAACCCGAACGGTCCCAGCGTAAATTCTACAAATTTCCCCCGCGCTCGCGAAGGTGTCGCAATTACAAACAATTTGAAGGTTCTATCCTTAAATGCTCGTAGCCTACGAAATAAAATAAACGAATTTTTTTCTTTAATGGCTTGTAAAGACTATCATTTAATTGCGATAAATGAATCGTGGCTTAGCACTGAAACACGTGACTTTGTAGGGGAGTATCAAATTAAAGGTTATAGACTTTTTGTTAAAAACAGAATAGGTAGGCGAGGAGGCGGTGTTATGTTGTATATCAAAGATAATATTGCGAACGTTATAGAAGTAAAGCACTCAATTCCAGAACCGATAGATTCGACTATAACAGAACTTAAATTGAACGATTTCAAACTTCTTGTTGCGGTTATATATAGGCCCCCAAATCAAACAGCTGCTACGGACGAAGCGTTATATCGTGAACTAAAGGGAATAATCGGTAGTGAGCAGGCTTCAGTTATGGGTGACTTTAATTGCGCAAACGTGAATTACGATACAATGCAGGGAGACGCGGAAAGTAATCGTTTAGTTAATTTTCTCGAGGATAGTTTTCTTATTCAAAAGGTTGGGGAACCTACGAGGTTGGACAGTATTTTAGATTTAGTAATAACTACGGATGATAGGCTAATTACTGATCTTCAAGTAATAGAACCGTTGAGCAATAGCGATCACAATATGGTAGAGTTTGTCCTCTCAGTAAGTCACTCGAAACCAACTAACTCGACTAAAATTCCTAACTTCCAGCACGCAGACTTTAGTAAATTTCGAAATAAATTTTCACAGGTCAATTGGGAAAACGTAATGGGGAACTCCAACGCAAAACTAATGTGGGAATCGTTCGTAACGGTATTTAGGACTATAAATGAGGAATGTGTACAGTACAAAATTAAGCGTGCGAAAGTAAACAACAAGCCCTTGTGGTTTACTTGTAGAGTAGGAGACATTATAAAGAGTAGAGATAGAGCTTCTAGGCTACATAAGTGTGATAAAGATAATCTGTTGTTACAAACCAACTACATATCTCTAAGGCGTGAAGCTAAAAGTGTAATAAAAAAGTCAAAACGCGAATTTGAAATCTCCATAGCTCGTGACGGTAAAGAAAACCCCAAGCGATTCTTTCAATACGTCAATAATAGAAATCCAGTAAAAAGTGTCTTAGGTCCATTAAAAAATGTAAATGGAGATCAAGTTTCTGAAAACGAGGAAATGGCTACCTTGCTAAACGAATTTTTTACGTCAGTTTTTACTATACAAGATGTAACGAATATCCCTACGGTCATAGATATAATACCTTTTGATAATGGTAATATTTTGGATAATATTGTCGTTAGTGAAGGGGAAGTAATGCGCTATATTGATAAAATGAAAACGCGTAAATCACCGGGTCCGGATTCCATATATCCCATACAACTAAAAGAATTAAAAGATAGCATTGTTGTGCCGCTAACAAAGATTTTTAATGCGTCTATTTCTGAGGGGTGCGTACCAGATAATTTCAAGTTAGCAAACGTAACACCTATCTTTAAGAAAGGCGATAAAGGTGCGGCGGGAAATTATAGGCCAATCAGTTTAACGTCTGTTGTAGGTAAGCTTTTGGAATCAATAATTAGGGATCGTATAGTCGAACACTTAGAATACCATAAACTTGTTAGAAATACGCAGCACGGATTTAGGCGAAACAAATCTTGCTTAACTAATCTTTTAGAATTTTTCCAAAGCGTGGTTGACGTTTACGATAGACATCGGGCGGTTGATGTAGTGTATTTAGATTTTCAAAAAGCGTTTGACACCGTGCCGCACAAAAGACTCATTGAAAAAACTAAGGCTCATGGAATCAGGGGTGTAGTAATAAATTGGCTAGAAGAGTGGTTGCGAGGCAGGAAACAGAGGGTGGTCGTTGATGGAGCGGAGTCGTGCTGGGCTAATGTAGCGAGTGGCGTTCCTCATGGTTCTGTATTGGGCCCCTTGCTTTTTCTTATATATATTAACGATTTAGATGTCGGCCTAGTCAGTACAGTTTCAAAGTTTGCGGATGACACGAAGCTGGGTGGTAGGGCGATTAATGACGAAGATAGAGGTAAAATTCAGGAAGATCTGAATAAAATCGTTGATTGGTCAGTCACATGGCAAATGAGATTTAACGTTGATAAGTGCAAAATTTTGCATATAGGTTCGCGTAACGGTAAATTTGCGTATAGTATGTCAGGGAAAGATTTAACAAGCGTAGAGCAGGAAAAAGATTTAGGAGTTATAGTCACTGGTGATTTAAAAGTAGCGAAACAAAGTACAGCAGCGGTCAATAAGGCGAACAAAGTGTTAGGTTTTATAGCTCGAAATTTTGAGTACAAATCGCGCGATATTATAGTTCCACTTTATAAATCATTAGTTAGACCCCATTTGGAGTACGCGGTCCAATTTTGGAATCCGTATATGCGCAAAGATATAGACAAAATCGAAAGAGTTCAAAGACGAGCAACTAATATGATTCCGTCGCTTAGGTCAAAGTCTTACGAGGATAGGCTTAAGGAGTTAAAATTGACAACACTCGAGACCAGGAGGTTAAGGGGTGATCTAATCCAGGTTTTCAAAATTATGAATGGGTTCGATAACGTAGATAGAGATAGCTTTTTCGAAATATCTCAATATAATAGGACTAGAAATAACGGGTGTAAGTTGACAAGTAGAAGGTTCGAGACAGCAGTTGCGAAAAACTTTTCTACGCATAGAATAGTAAATAGCTGGAATAGTTTGCCGGTAGAAGTAATTAGTAGCACGTCTATAAACATGTTTAAAAATCGATTAGACGCATATGTTGATAGAAAGGGTATAGTTTAAGGTAGTAAAATTCAGGCTTTCTGGGGATAGATCCCACAGCTCAACACAAGTGTTGTGGGATATAGGGAGGCAGCGTCTTGGGTTAGGGGATACTCTCTGTCCTTACACACCCCATTTAAAGAGATTCCTCTGCCGAGCGGTGCCCCCCATAGTACTGTGAGGTATTGAAAAACTCATGATCTTCACTTGCCCCACAAACACCTTTAAATGGGAGACCCAAAATGGGTGCACACACATTTCTACATTACTGTACAGTCTTTACAGCCACACCTACTCTTTTTCTCGTAAGTGTATATATTGTAATGTATATGATTGTAAATTTTGACTTGGTCCGCTATCGATATGGACCGTGACTTGATGGATACCGTTATGAAATTGACTGGATTCTTTGGATCCAATATATTTGCATGTCCTTTATAAATAGATATAGAGTGTAACATATTTGTGGATAGTAGTCTATTATGACTTGATCCTCTGGATCAGAGATTCTATCTTTAGTTTTAAATCGATAATTAATTAGTTTTAAATTGATAATTATTTAGTTTCGTAAAAATTGGTCGTTGCCAATTTACCGGCAGTTTTTACATAAATTTCTTATGTTCTTGTGGTTCGGAACCCACGTAAAATTGTAGGTCCCCTCCGCCACCACGGAGGACATACACAATACACGAACAGAGTTATGTAGACCAGCCATGAGTGGATCCTAGGGTCTTTGTTGGTCTGAAACATTATAACATTATAACATAACTTAGGTATTATATATATATATATATATATATATATATATATACGGGTTTGGGGAATGACGATCGTCTGTTCTGAATTGTTTCATAAATTTTCATTTCCGTTCGTGTTTCCCCACTGATATTCGAATGTTTATAATGAAAATTGAGTGTGTAAAATTATTTATTTGATAAACAGAATTTAATTGGATTCACCCCAACGTCAGACCATTACTTCGGTCTTATATAATTATTTTAGGAGAAATTAATAAACATAATATTAAAGTACATTTCTTTCTCATTGAAATGTTTAGGGTCACGCGGCCTGTTTTGCCTTTTTTTTTTTGTTTCACTACAGATTTGTTTGTGGGTACTTCTTTTATTTATTTCTTGTAGTACTTGTGTTACCTTATTTCTATAGAATAATGTCTTGAAGTGCTATTTTTGTACGGATATGGGGAAGGAAATTATAAGCCGTGCTTTTCAGAACATTCGAAAAGTTTAACTAAGTTTAATGAAGTTCAAGTTAATGTTATATTTGATTCTAATCGTTAAACACTATATACATCTATTGTAAAACCCTATATACATCTATACATCTATAGTGAAACACTATATATATATATATATATATAGCTATTTTTGTACGGATATGGGGAAGGAATTTATACACCGTGCTTTTCAGAACATGTTGAAAGAGTTTAATATCAGCTATTACACAACCAATTCTATACATAAGGCTCCTTTAGCTGAAAGAGTTCAGATATATGTATATATATATATATATATATATATATATATATATATATGTATCATAAGCTGTTTAAAAGACTGTATATATTAATTATAGTAAACTTATGTTGAAATAAACTAGTTAACCATAAAATTAATTATTTTCTATTATTAAGTTTTCTATGTTGAATTATGTGTGGTTAACTATGTTATTTGTTTCGAAAAGTTTAACTTCAAGTTCAATGAAGTCCAAGTTAATGTTAAATTTGCTTCTAAACGTTAAACACTAAACTAAAATTAAATGTTAGAATATGAAAAAAATATATATATATATATATATATATATATATATATATATATATATATATATACATATACCTAACATAAGATGTTTAAAAGAATGTATATATATATATAAGCATAATATATATCTAGCAAGAGCAATCCGATCATTGCAAAAAAAAAACTGGAAAGGTATGCAATTAATAAAGATTGAGTGTGTAAAATTATTTATTTAATATACAGAATTTAATTGGATTAACTACCGTCATATATATATTGTGTTACACAATGGATGATTAATATATGGATTTCTGGGACACATGGCGCTATCTGGCAACTGAACACATTGCGCTATCTGGCAACTCAGCCAGAATAGAGGCTTATAAAAGACCGAGAAGCTGATGAAAGAATCATTCAAGCTCGGCTCCCAGCCGAGCAAGGACCTCTGGTCCTTCTCTTTCAGGCCCTTTGGTAAAACCCCTTAGAGGCCTCTTAGGTTAGGAAAACGAAAATAACTTGGGGGAGAACTCCTCTCTCTCCTACAGGTGTCTCTCTCTCTCTCCTACAGGTGTCTCTCTTTCTCCTTCAGGCGTCTCTCTCCTTCAGGTGTCTCTCTCTCCTTGAGGTGTACCCCTCCCCCCTTGGCTCAGTCAACTGGCTGATTCTGGCTGATTAGGAGCCTATAAAACAACGCCTACTCGGCTGAAGTCTTAATATGCACTTGGCTCCTGCCAGGTGAACACCTCTCCTCCTTTCTCTCCTCCTTCTTTCTGGTCCTTTGGGGGGAATAGCTTGGTGGAGGCCCCCAAGTTGCATGCCCCTTGCAACCTAGGTTGGCAACAAAGGGCCCTTTGGGGTATTTTTTTTTCTTTTTTTAACCCCACCCCCACCCCCATTTGCAACAACCCCCACCCCCATTTGCAACAACCCCACCCCCCTTTGCAACATTACATAATCACTTGCAACATTCTTGCACTCTCCCCTTTTGCGGCTATACTACTCTGATTGAGGGTCAGAAATAAATTCAAATTAAATAAAAAATTCAAAGTCAAAAGGAAATATCAATATCAAATTCATAAAATTATTTAAATATATGATATTCTATGAGGCGGGACTGCTGACTCACCTTATATACTGTGTATATATATATATATATATATATATATATATATATATAATAAAATAATAATGAATAAAAGGACAATAAATTTACAATCGACTTCCCCAATAATATTTCTTTATTTAAAAAATGATCGCAGAGGATCAGAGGTCAGAAATTAATTAGATACTTTTCACCATTCCAAAATAATCTTTAATTAGCAAAGTTAAATGAAATGGGAAAATAATTGAAGTCGTTACCATCCATGCAGCAGACAAAGAATACGAATCAGATATTTTATATATATATATATATATATGCAAAGAACCACAGGGAAAAGGAAACACGAAGTCCGAGCGCTTTCGTGATATATTTACATTTTCAGATCTTCAGGGACAAGAGAGAAATAGATATTTGCTATTCTTCTCTTGTCCCTGAAGATGTGAATATATCACGAAAGCGTTCGGACTTCGTGTTTCCTTTTCCTTTTCCCTGTGGTTCTTTGCTTATTAAAAAGATCACGTGTTGCTTTGTGATTTCTTTGCATATATATATATATATTATATATATATATATATATATATATATATATATAGTGGCGCTCATAAGTATTCGTGCAGATAAATATATTTCAGTTATATTCGTCCTTATCTTTTGTACCATGCATAAGAGAGTTATAAAAAGTTTACCGTTCGTTTAGAAAAACTTAACAAAAAAAATTAGTTTAACTCCGACATATAATGTAAAACATCAAAGAATTTGAGGAAAATAAATAAAAGTTAAAATGCAAAAGTTTTCGTACATTTATTTACAAAATTATTTAATACTTTGTGTGTCCACCTTAGGCTTGAAGAATTTAAAATTTTTATCAGTAGTTGACTGTTTATTGATTAGAGACTGATGGCAATTCTGAATTCTGGAATTTTGTTTGTGAATCTTCATAGAAAACGGATGACACAAGCCATTAGTAAGCAATGGGTCGTCGTGGTAAAGAGCTGCATACAGATCTTAAGAGATCTGTTGTTGTTGCAAACGAGTCATGAAAGAGTTATAGGAAGATAGGAGAACTTTGAATTCCATTTACGACGGTTGCTGTAGTTATAAAGAAATGGAGAGGGTTTGGAACAATCAAAACTCTATCAAGGTGTGAACGACCTTGCAAGATTTTAGAACGTACACCGAGACGGATTGCTGCTGCCGCTGCGAATTCACGAGTGATTGCGGGTGATATTTGCCAAACATTAAGACTAAGTTGCATTGAGAAAGAATGGTCTGTATGGAAGAGTTGCACGAAGAAAACCTATGCTACGAATCATGAAAATAATGGATTATTCTGGAACAACGAGCAATGGTATGTTTGGAGAAAATCAAACACTGCATTCGAGGAAAAAAGCATCCTTCCTACGGTTAAACATGGTGGTGGTAAATGCAAAAAACTTCACTTTTTTACGTGGAGGTCAAAATAAGACAATAAAACCCACACTAATAGACAGAGTTTATTTCTACAACAGTTTCGATGCCCATTGGCATCCTCTTCGGGTGGATACAGAAAAACGAACGAACAGAAGCGGGAAAGGAAACAATCCAGAGACCGTTAAGAAATTCACACCTAGGCTAAATCCCGTTCGCCCGACACTGAGTGTGCACCAAAAGTTCCTCTCTCGTTTGTACTTTGGTCTTGTAGACTATCTCTCTCATAAGGCCACATAAAAAGAAATCTAAAGGGGTTAGGTCCGGAGATCTCGGGAGCTACGATATTGGACCACTACGACCAATCCAAAACGATTGTGCTGAAAGAACATCCTGCGCCTTGTCTCCAAGGGCACGTCCTCCATCAAAAGCGGCAATTTGTTCGTCAGGAAGTTCAGATAAATATCAGCAGTTAATCATTGTTCCAAAACGAACGGTCCAATCAGCTGATCTCCAATTACACCACACCAAACATTCACCGAGAATCGATGTTGAAAGTTTCCTTCAACCTTCAACGATACCGTGGGGATTATCGGCGGACCACAAGTGGGAATTTCGTTTATTGTTAATTCCATCCTGAATGAATTGTGCTTCATCACTAAACAGTGGCGATTAAGAATTTGGCGATGCATAACCATCCACTGACAAAATTGAACACGTTATCGTAATCATCCGGTTGAAGAGCTTGCGCACGTTGCAAATGATAAGGATACAAACTCTCATCATGTATGGTTCGTCATACACGCGATGCGAATTCACCAATTCGTCTAGAAATCCTTCGAACATTGGCAGTTGGGCCACGCTGTACTAGGTCCAGTATGCGCTCCTCCATAGCAACGGGCCGTCGTGCTACATGTTCTTGGTTTCGTGGAACAATTGTCCCTGTTTCCCTTAATCTCTGGTGTGTCACTAAACACTTGCCTGTTCGGTATTCGGCGGTTCGGAAAACGTCTTCGATATTCTCCAACTGCCATTCTGCTGTTACCATCACAGAATCCATAAATGAAATGGATATCAGCATAATCAGGGGGTGTGAACTGTTGATTTATTTTGATTGTTCACCTTAGTGCAACACAGTGTCTCGTACCGCAGATCAGAACCAACTGAAAGAAAAATGAGGATTAGTAATGGTAACTTCGTTAACCGAAACTACCACCAGTGGTGCCATCTATCGAATTACACACAAGTTGGGATTTGTTGTTTGCACATTTTAAAACGTCCAGAGCTCCGCAACGGTTGGAAATAGTACCTATGTTGTATTAACGTTTTTACTCGATATCACCAAACCAAATCACCCCCAAAGTATGGCAGACCGGTTGTGAAACACCCTGTATATATATATATATATATATATATATATATATATATACACACATGGTGTCTCAATATATATATATATATATATATATATATATATATATACACACACACACATACACATGGTGTCTCAATATATATATTATATATTATATATATATATATATATATATACACACACACACACACACACATGGTGTCTCAGAAGTCGCGCACCATAGGCTTTATTCAGATTTACGAGGTTTACGAGTCGAAATGGTTTATAAGTGATGTTTAATTACAATATATATTCGATAATTTTCGAATAATAAAATTAATAGTATGTACAGTTAATGAAGAGGCTATCTTAAAATAATTAAATTGAATGAAGCTACATTAGCCAATGGTGTCTCAGAAGTCGAGCACCATTGGCTAATGCAGCTTCATTCAATTTAATTAATTTAAGATAGCTTTTTGATTAACTGTACATACTATTAATTTATTATTCGAACATTATCGAACATATATTGTAATTAAACATCACTTATAAACCATTTCGACTCGTAAACTTCGTAAATCTGAATAAAGTCTATGGTGCGCGACTTCTGGGACACCCTGTATATATATATATATATATATATATATATATATATATATATATATATATATTAAGGTAGGTTGATTTTCCGCATTTTTTAGATATCGACTTTGGACTAGTCGAGATAGTTAGGGCTTAATATGATAATACCTGACAAAAGATTTCAGATCCCTAGCTTTAACCGTTTTTTGAGGAAACCATTTCAAAAATCGTCAAAAAATAGTACCGAAAAATACCACATTTTCGCAATTTTCGGCCGAAAAAAACATGCTATTTTCATAAAAAAATCCTGAAAAAAGTGACAATTTTATTGAAAAAAAGTAAAAAAAAACATGTACAGAGTCAAATAGACATATTTAGATCCCAAGATCATCATAACTTTCACTGTAAGAGCCCTTAGAAGCAGAGGAAGGCCTCATCTGGCGGCTTAGGGCTTTGGCCAGAATGTGTTTGTCTTGATTCGAGTCCATAAACAGTATGGGAAGCTTCAGATGTCAGCTTCACGGCCATTTCAGCACTCTGAGAATGTGAAGGCAGATCAGGCAGCTCCAGCTTGGTGCCATTCAGCAATGCTTCATGAAGCTCCTGGTCAGAAAAGTCTTCTGTGAGAGCAGGTTCACAGATGCCACTTTGAGAAAGGTTGATTAGTTCTGACCAGTGGGTAGCTTCAATGTTGATGGCTGTGATCTTCTTCAGCCTCTTCTTGGCTGGCTTCCCACTTCTGAAAGAATAATAACAGTGGCCAACAAAATGAAACTTTTTTTTCTCATCACAAACATGATCACACTTTTCTTAATGCATTTTTCGCGCTGATTCAGAATCTGGTTTTATTTGTTTTCTAGCACGTAGAGTTATATAGATACACTGGTTTTGATATTTTTAAGTTTTTGATATTGCTATAAGAAAATTTATGGATGTATAGATCACACTTAGGAATGCTAAACAACAAATACATCATATACTTTATTCAATGTACTTATAAATAAAGAATATATACATTATTTTATTAAAAGCGCTGAGAGTGTGATTTCCTTTTGTAAATTTGGCCTGGATTGTCACGATACAGCATCCAACAATGGTCCGCCATCATGCTTTCATTCCAATATCCTTGGTAGCGCTTCTCCATCATCTGAATATCTTGATGGAAGCGCTCTCCTTGCTCGTCACTCACTGCACCAAGGTTTTCAGGAAAGAAATCTAAGTGGGAATGCAGGAAGTGAATATTTAACGACATTCGACACTCCATTTCTTTGAAGGCATCAAGGAGGTTCTTGACTCCATCCTTATACGCAGGTGACTTGTTGCTTCCAAGAAAGTTTTCACATATCCATTTGTGAATCCTGACTGCATACCCATAAGCATTCCTATAACTTTTAGATCTCCACAAACATTCCATTGATGACTGTCGTATTTGATTGCCTTAAGTAGTATATCCATATTGTCATATGTCTCTTTTAGATGGACAGAATGGGCAATGGGGATGGATGGCATTATATTACCATTATGCAAAAGAACTGCTTTCAGGCTTCTCTACGACGAATCAATAAAGAGGCGCCACTCAGATGCCACATACGTCTGAGATATGGCTGTAAATAGTCCATTGATGTCATGGCAATAACAGAGAGGACCGTCTACTGAAAAGAATGCTGTTAATTCAAAATTCCGCTTTCGGTAGTAACTAATACGAACATTGTTCTCAAGTAAATTGTTCTCCTTTAGTCTTGAGGCGAGAAGCTCTGATTTCTCTTTAGACAGCGATAAGTCTCTAACAAGATCATTCAACTGTCCTTGGGTTAACTTTTTAGGCTCTAAATGTCTACCTTCAAAAGTGTACTCTGGTTCTGTAGATGGTCCGGAAACGCCAGTTGCACCTTCATCACTTTCCATGTCATCTATGATAGAATCTAGCCTATCACTTGGGGGAATTGGAATGGGCAATGTTTCATCATGTTTTACTGGTCTACGTGCTGAATCCAAGTTTGGATATACAATCTGGTGTTTGTTCTTGGCAGAAAACCCCATTAAGTTCACACTACAAAAATAACAGTCTTCATGATGATCTCTCGGCTCCCTCCATATCATGGGTATGGCAAATGGCACTGAAGCTTTCTTTTTGTTAAACCAATCACATAATCCATTTGAACAGCCAGAACAGATTTGATGTGGCGCCCATGGTTTATCTTGGTCACCTAGATGGCAACCAAAGTATAGCTTGTATATTTTCTTAATGTCGGTTGTAATACTTCGTCGCTGTGTTTTAGTTGTGAACTGGCCGCATACGAAACAGAACTTGTCGGGGTCATTCTTACATTGTCGAGGCATGTTGACTGACCTGAGCAAACTATAAATTCAAAAAAAATGTACACCAACTTGACACAACAAGTTCTTGGACTGGACTGATCTTTTGACACACAAAGCACGGCGTTGTTGCCTGAATCACAATGCTGCTAGACGTAAAAGCTCACACCTGAAATACATAAGATGTATAATTAAGATAATTGAAATAAATAAGATGAATAAACTAAAAAAACACAATAAAATAAACACAATCAAATGTTGAAATAGTAGTATTTTGCCTATTTAAAATGGTTAAATCTGTGTTTTTATATATATGCCTTCATCTTGAAAACTATACGTGCTAGAAAAAATCTGAATGCAGTTTTGGAATCAGCGTGAAAAATGCTATCCAGCCAACACAAATTTTACTCTGATGAAAAATCTTTGTTGACCAGTGTAATTAATTTATTTTTTATTCCAGTTTAAGATTTAATCCCTATTAGTCTCAGAATTGCTGATTTAAATTAAACTTAAATTAAAAAAAAAAAACCCGAGTTCTATAAATCCCCATAATCGAATTATTTTTCTGAAAGAAGGTAAGATTATTTCCATTATCAGAGGGGAAGCGGGTAATTGGGATAAGAAAATGTGAAAAAAAAATCGATTATGGGGATTTATAGAACTCGGGCCTTTTTTTTATTAAATAAATCCCCATAATCAAATTTTTTTTCACATTTTTTAAAATTAATAAATGCTTACCTGATGGACAGAATTTTCTTGAGAGCAGCTTCTCTCACTTCCAAGTAGTCAGGGGGCTTAATCCAAAAAATCACTCCGATTGTTCCCTTTGTTCCAAAAGTACCATGTTTTTACCAGGGGTAGATATGACCATAAGCATTCATTCTTTTGCGGGAGCCAACATGGGCTCTCCCTGTGGCGGCCATTATGGACGAATCCAAGATGGCCGCCATCTGGTCTGACATTGGGCGATAAAATAACAACCAATCATAGTAGAACAGCAAATAATGACACTTTTTGTATGTTTTTGAGTATAGAGAATCCAGTTCTGATATTTGTTTTTTAATTCAAGATATACGTCAGGTCGTATATATCCACATTTGATATTATTTTATAAGAAATGTACATTTTATGTCAATTGAATCATGATACATAATTATTGCACTTAGATTTGTGGTTGTAACAGCTATATTAACTTTTACATTGGATTTCTACTGACATTTTGTCCACTATTAATCTATTTTTTATTATTTTTGCAGGTGTTGGCATACCTGTATTCCTCTGAAGCAAGTCTATGCGGTGGTGGTCTTCTTCACAGTCTAGTCTCTTCAGGCCTGCAGATATGAAGATCTCGTTACTGTGTAGTTAGTAGTGTGTAGTAGAACATTAATACCTCAACATTTCTACTAACATAACTGGAATTAATTGGACACTGTGTTGCCTATGTCAGTCCAGCAAAGACGAGGCATTACAACAGCCAAAAGAACAGGGATATTCATCTCTTGAAAGAGATCTGAATGATTTTGTGCAGCTCAATGCTGTTCCATCTGGTATCAAGGTTAGTGAGCTCGATGATGGCTCAGGAATTGCAGCAACCCTCCAATCACATGCTGCAGTGTATCATAAAAGTTGTAGGAGTGCATGCAACAGTTACAGGTTAAAGCGGGCACGAGGAAAAGTGGCCACGCAAGATGAATGTGCAGCTGGGATAAGTCCGAAGAAACTCAGATCAAGTTACGGATCACCTCCAGAAACATTATTCTGCATCATATGTCTGGGTGAGGATCAGTATGATCTTCATATAGCCTTAAGTGACAACATTGATCAAAATCTGAAGAATTGGGCAAAAACAACTAACAACTGGCATTTATATGGGCGCTTGACTGCAGGTTCTGATGCACATGCAATGGATGCATGTTATCATGTACAATGCTATTGGCGGCTTCGTGATGGAGCTCGTGCAGTTGAACGTCGATCTTCAAGTGAACCCAAGCCTCCCCCATTTGATCCCATGGTCATAGCACAGTTAGTGGCATTTGTGGATGACTCTCAGTCTGAGGTCCACAAGTTGTCTGACTTACGGGAAATGTACAAGATAATGATGTCAGATCTAGGACATCCCTGTTCTGGTAGAGAACCTCATGCAACAAGATTCAAAGACCATCTGCTTGAGCATCTTCCTGAGTGGGCTTCCTATGCACAGGGGAGAGATGTATTCATTAGCCACAAGGCAAAAGTGGGTGCTGTGCTAGAACAAAGCTATCATTCCTCACAAATCAATCAAGATGAAGCTGTGTTATTGATACGTGCTGCTATGGCACTACGAAAGCGAATCCTTCAGAAACAAGAGCCATTTAATGGTTCATTCTTCCACAATGCCTGACGTCCCCCATAGAAGAAACACTGTTAGGTTTCATCAATGTTGTCCTCCAGGGTCCTAAAGGTAATATCGATAAACATAGTAGAGAGCAATCTAACAGTGATGCTGAACTGGGCACAAGGGCGAAGATTGCGTGCACACTGTGCCAACTGCTGATATTCAACACAGTAAAATATGCATCTTCATCAGACAGCACCCAAATCCGTCACAATAGGGATCGTGAAACGCCATTCCCACTTTACCATGGTATTAAACTGCATGGAGATGCCAGATTCAAGCACCAGATAGAGAATGCCCATCACCTTGGGCTCTCTGTCTCATATGACCGTGTGATGGAAGTCAAAACACAGGTAGCTCGTGCTGTTTGCAAGAGACACACTGAAGACGGTATTGTTCTACCCACAAATACAAGACTTTCAGTTTTCACTACACATGATGTAGACAATCTGGACAGCAACAAAACGGGAAATTTGTCAGGTGGTGATTTTCATGGAACATGCATTACTGTGACCAATCACCTATCCAAAGAGAACTTGGGAATTCGTCGACCAGCAATCACACTTGATCCATCTGATACATCAAAACCCAAGTTGCCGGATAGTTATGTAATTGTTCCTCCCATCGAACTCAACACCCGTGACATTCTTGTGCCCAGAATCAACGAAGGTCAAGTTTGGTCGAACCACAGCCTGGTCAACGGTGCCAAAGTAAAAGATGATGCATGGATAGCACATGTTGGAAGAGTGCTGGAAAAGGGTGAGCTTGAAAAACGTGATGTGGTTACGTGGTCAGGCTTCAACTCTCAGCTCATGGATGATGCATCAATAAAGCCAAAGGCAGAGACTGGTATACTCCCCTTATTTCCTGATAAGGCAGCTTCTGCATCAATGATGAAGCACACGATGGAGATTGTGAAAACTACGACTGAGTTCATAAACCCTGGTCAAACCCCTGTCCTTGGGGCTGATCAGCCTCTCTTTGCCATATGCAAACAGTTACAGTGGGAGTTTCCTGACACACTGGGTGAGGATAAGTTTGTGATGCAGTTGGGAGCTTTACATATCGAGGATAAGTGTCAGCTGATGATGGGCAAGGTGCTACGAGGTTCCGGATGGGACACAGCTCTAGCTCAAGCAGATGTCCTCTCCTCTGGACGTGCCCAGTCAGCTCTCGATGATCACCACATAAAGCGTACACGATATGCTCATCAAGTGTCAATTGTTTCCCTCTCTCATTTGAAGCAAAATGCATACTTGCAATACACATCCAATGTGCTGGGGCCTTGTGAGTCATATGAGATGTGGTGTGCAAGGAAATCTGCAAATGTTCACATGTTCAAATATTGGTCACCAGTGATTGAGCTTGAGCTATTGATGTGTCGATTTGTGCGCTCATTAAGAGAGGGTGACTTCCCTCTCTATGTCCAGGTGTGTGATGAACTATGTCCATGGTTCTTTGTGCTGGACCACACTAACTATGCCCGCTGGTTGCCGATTTATGTCAGAGATATGGTTGGTCTTGCTGAAAGCCATCCACAGGTGTACGCAGAGTACCTCAAAGGGAACTTTACAGTCCAAAAGTCTGCTCGTACATTCAGCCTCATCGCGAAAGATCAATCTCATGAGTAGATGAACAAAGTCCTGCAGGGCCGTGGTGGAGCATCTGACCTCTATGACAAAACAGAAGCATTAGCATTGTACATGTTGGCAGGTCCTGAATGTGTCAGAATGATAGAAGAGTTTGAGAATGCTCAGAAACTTACAGAAGAACCAACTGGCCACCACGAAACAGCACCTGGGCTACAGTCTAGGTTTCTGAAGGATGTCAAGTCATTCACAAAGGTGGTGTCTGAACTGGGCAACCCCTTCCTGGCCACAAATCAGGAGCTTGTAGCACTTGACACACACGATGTTATGGAGAATGAAGTAGCAGCATCACTGTCACAGATACAGGAAGTTGGCCAAGCCCTTCATGAGGAGTATGTAAAGACTAGGCTGGACAAAGGGACAGTTCCTATATCAAACACTATAAAGAAAAACAATGTGTACACATTCAGCAATCTCCTTCATTGCGGATGCACTAAAGCCTGCAGAGGGAATTGCAAATGCAGTAGTGCTGGAATTCGATGTACGACACTCTGCAAGTGTGAGGGTGGCTGCCTGAACAATGACGACTATTAATCAGTGAACAGCCATCTATTGGATAGACATTATCATGAGATGCAGTACTGTGAGTAAAAGGAATAAAGAAGATTGTACTTGCGTATATACTAAAGTTTAATAGCAAAAGATGTTGATGCTGACTCTTATTTTTTATCAAGTTAACTATGTAACCTGTACTAGTATTGGTACTCAAGTGGATGTCATTTTGGACAGCGGCCATTTTGATTTGGCCAAATGGCCGCCACAGTGGGAGCCCAGCTTGGCTCCCGCAAACATTCAAATTAGTATGGTCATAGCTACCTGTGGTCCAAACATGGCACTTTTGGAATGATTTGAACAATTATATGATTAAGCCCCCTGACAAAAGTCATCAGACTTCATCATGGAGTACAGCACATTCTCGGGCAGCAAGGCAAAAGCATTGTACTTCATGTTCTTGAAAGCAACACCCTGGATTTCTTCAGACTGCTGCTTGATCCTCTGGATCATGTTGAAGATGTACAGCTGCTGATTGTGGAACTTGCTGTCCCTTTTGATCTCAAACCAACGGACTGCATACACTTCCACAATGAACTTGATGGCCTGGTAAAGCTTATCCTGTAGTTCTGGAGGGTAAGCACCTCTGGTCCACAGACACATCAATCTAATTGCCAAAGTCAACTATCTTGCATGGTTTAATGGTCCAATTTTCCAGGCAGCAAATCTTGGGTTGACTTTGCCCCTGGAAATTCCAAGCACATACTCCAAAAGAAGCCTCTGGTCGCTACTGAGATCATTCAGTGTCTCCTCAGCAAATTCCATGTCATCAAGGGGGCCACTGAGTTTGGTGAATTCCACTTGTGGCAGATCTTGGTAGTCAATTTCACAGAGTTTTCCCAGCGGACCAGTGAAAGCAGTGGGACTTTTGGTACTGCCATCAAGATGCTTGAAAACAGCTCTGAAAGGAAGCTCATTCTGATGGAGTGAACAGCCAATGGTGTGCAATTTCCGCTCAATTTTATTTTCCAGAGCTGTTACAAAGACTCCCTCCCAGCCAGTGTTTGTATTTGTGTTGTCAAGGAGGACAGCTTTCAGGGTATGAACACTGTTAAACTCCTCCAAGACACTAGCAACTTCTTCACCAAGAAGAACTCCAGTCGCACCTTTAATTGGGATGACTCTGTGAGTAAGATATGTTCCACTTTCAGTTCCCGGCTCCTTTGTGAAAGTCAAATGGTGCTCTTGTCCCTTTCCTTTCTTCAGCTTAGTCTCCCCATTTTCATCCTTAACTTCTCTGTACAGCAAAGTGTCCTTGTCAACTTCCCCATCAACCCCAATACAGACTAACTTTGCCAGACACTCATTGTGCTTTTCATCACTTTTCACTTTCATTCTAGCTTTTTCCCTGTCCATTTTCGATTTATCAACTATTATCTGTTTCACATCAAGGCCAGGCTTAAGCAGGTCCATAGCTTGTAAGTCCAGGAGGAAGGCATTAGCAAGACTTGCCCCAAGATTGGAAGAAACATCACCCCTGATCAGTTCCATGGCATATCTGGGGGTTTTCAGAAAGCTGTAACCTCCACTTGGGTGCCTCCTTGGCTTGAACTCTTCAGCTTCACAACCAGATGGTTGAAATGAAAATAAAAAATAAATTACTAAAGCGAAAATGGGGGAAAATAGGGGAAAAAGTCGGGAAAAATATGGGTAAAAATCGACGAAAATGGGCGGAAATAAGAATAATTTACTTAAACGAAAATGGGGTGAAAAAGTGGGAAAATAGGGGGAAAAATGGGTAAAAATTCAGGTAGAAAGTCGGCGAAAATGGGCGAAAAAAAGCATAAATTACTAAAGCGAAAATGGGGGAAAAAACGGGGGAAATAGGGACAAAAAGTAGGGATAAATTTGGGTAAAAATGGGATAAGATATAAGAAAAAAAATATAATACCTCTCCTGATTCTCCTGAGCTGGATTAAAAAAAAATATCTTGTGAAGGTGTGGAGGCAAAAAGTGGCCAAATCCACTTCCTGCTGCTGTTGAATCTGGCTCTGTAATCTTTCTGCTTCAGCTGCAGCCCTCTGGTCTCTCTTCACAGCAGCTTTATCCACAGATCCCAGCTGGAAAGAGCCCTTGGGTCCTATTTTGGCCCTCTGATCTCTCAAGTATTCCCTCTCCTCTACTGGAACCTGAAATATTAAACTATATTAAATAGCTGATCTAAAATAAGAGATAAAATCCTGAAAAAAAATTGATTATTAATTTCTATTACCAGGGGGGGGGGAAGGAAGATTACAGGAGGAAAATGGGGATATTTTTCAATTACAAGCATTGAATTTCCTTCCATTTAAAAGGCACCTAATCGCACTAAGTTAGGCCAGTTAAAAGTTAAAAAAATAATAGCATTACCTTCTTACTGGGAGGACAAGTGCAGATTATGTGCTGTGTTTGACAATTTTCTTTCTTGCACTTCACAGCATTGTCATCACAGGGACGAACAGGTAGCTTACAGGTGCAAGCAGAAATGTCAAAAAGTTTATCCAGCTTTTCCTCCAGATTCTGCTCCTGGACTGTAGAAAGAGATTTCCTGTTTATCTCTTTTGCTTTCTTGAAGCACACTTTATCCACCAATTTCACTACATAATATTCCTCATACAGGGGCAGCCGCGGGTTCACTGCCTGCCAGATCTCAATCACATCCTTTGCTATCATTTTAGCAATATCATAGTCTTTCAAGTCCGGGTGGCTGTTTTGGAGGAAATAACTGTACTGAATAACTTGGCGGAGGGTAGGAGGCTCTGTTTTATCCAAAGGGGAAGGCTGGCCACTGAATTTTTTGGCACTATCACTTCGAGTTAACACTGCAGACTTCCGTTTTTTACCCATTTCTATGAAATATCTGAAAATAAACACAATTAAATGAACGCATCATAAAATAACTTAATTTAATACACATTTAATAGGTAAATATCATTAAAAAATACAAAATAATACACTAATAAACATCTATAATGCATTTACAATAAGTTTCAAGCATCGTTTTGTTAAAAAAGACGAATTTTAATTGATTTTTTTGATGAAATAAGGTCCGATATTTTGTTTGTTTACATTGCGCGAATGCCGCGTGCGCGATTTTACACATAAAATTCGGCAATTTTACAACTTAAAAATAATTAACAATCCTCAAAAAATACAATCATTTTCACAAATATGAGTTTGTGCAACGTTTTTTATACATTAATGCCTTTCTATCTAGACTAGTCCAAGATCACAGTTCCAAAATCAACCTACCCTAATATATATATATATATATATATTAGGGTACGTTGGCAGCACACTACGTTGGCAGCACAGTTCGTTCTTTGCAGGCAAGATTTTGCTCCCATATGGGTATTAGCCATAGGACAGGGAAAGTTTTATCTAAAAAGGAAAAGTCTGCCATTAGAAATCATTCTGTTAAGTGTAAAGTTGATATTTCCGTTAATAACTTTAAAATTCTTAAATCATTAAAATGTCCGTCCTCTCTCCGTATTTATGAATCTTTGTGCATTAAATTTCTGAACTCCAGCTTAAATATTGATTCTAGCTGTTACCCCCTTTATATTAATTAGAATGCCTACCAACTAAATTTTTCTGTTTTTCCCCTTGACCCTGTCTCCTTTTCGCCTCAGTTGTTTGTGGATGTCAAGTGAGCATGGTATGTTTCGTGCACTTTTGCGTTTTTTCATTTAACTTTTTATTAGTGAAGTTTTTAACTAATTTGTTTGAATGTTTTTAGTTTTAAAGTTTTACTTTTATCATGTGTTATTTGTCATGTATATAATTTTTAATTTTTGTTTTTGGCTTATGCTTGTTTTACGCTTTTTAATTTTTATTCTTTAAGTGGTTTTATTCTGTGCTATGAATTAGTTTGTTTTTGATATTCGTATATTTTTTTTTTTTTTTTATGCATTAATTTTAGCTTTTTATTTATTAGGCCTTGAAAATGGGTAGAGTTGCCCGAAACGTCGGCTGCAGCCAAATATAATTACTTTCTTGCTCTACGTCTTCGTTTTTATCCTAAATGTATATATATATATATATATATATACACTATATTGTTGGAAAAGTGTGTGGAAACACGTTTGAATTCTAACGAAAGTTTTATTAACTAGAAATAAAATTCGCAAGTGGAAATATTTATATATAGTAATAGCCAGCATTCGTAGCTCAGTCGGTAGCACCGTTTCCCTTTATAGGCGAAGTAAAGACTCTGAAGTCGAGGGTTCGAATCCCAATGATGGGTCTTTCCACGGTGACGGCCGCAACATTTGGAGCAATCATTTAGTAAACATTCAATTAAAGTACTCGTATAAATATGGGAAGTAGGACAAAACTGGTATAATGCATTGTGAAGTATGATCTAAGGTACATTTCGGAGCCATTTTTCTCGAATATATTCTTTCAGTTTTTATATATAAGCCTCCGCATTGGCGTTATGGCCGCAACACCGAGAAAAACAGGGAATCCAAGGTTTGCGTTTATATTTTCCAAATTCTGCGAATGTACGAGATGATTCAAATATATTTTAGTTGTTGTTGTAGACACATGATTAAGCTTTGTGCTTATACTGTATATAGTGCATCAAAATATCTTCCTTCAGAATCGAGATAGAGACAATAATATGCTGTGACGGTCGCAACGTTTTGTCATGACGGTTGTAACATTCCCGAAGTGAAGCATATAAATTCAACTTTTGCCGTCGCTCTTCCTTACGTAAACATCAAATTTTTATTGAGTTTCGCCATCGCTCTTCCTTACATAAACATTCGAGTGTCACATGTGTTGGGTGTCACATGTGCCAAAATTCCCTTAGAAAAGCAGGAAATAGCCATGATGGTCGCAACATTGTGCGAATGTTGTGACCGTATGAGTCATTTTCTCGTATACTACGAGCAGTACAAAAAAATTTCGGAAACCAAAGATTGCCCTTTATGTACTAAAAAAGGACCAAAAGTTATTTTCTTTTTGATTAAAATCCGTGCTTGCTAAGAAAACAAAACGAAAATTTCGTGACGGTCAAACAATTTCAACTTCCTGTCTTCCTGACAGGTATGAGATCTGGAAATAAACTACAGTATTTTAAAAATACTCCATTTTATTACTAAACAGTTACATTACATTAAAAAATAACCCAAAAAAATGATTACATATAAAAGACACTGAAAAACATAAATAAGGTCAACGTTTTTTCCACAGCACTTAGCTTAAATATTATTTCATCTACTCTATGTTATCTATATCAGTTAGCGTGATTCTGAATAGTAATGGAGCTAATACTGTTCCTTGTGGTACTAACCTACGGGCCTCTGACTCTGATGAAGATATTCCTTGAACTGTAACGACTTACTTAAATGTTTCGGAAATATAAAGGCGTAGAAATTAAACATTTCATTTATGTAATAAATTAATCCTCTATTGTTTGCTCCTAGACGCATGCGCATTGTGATTAAATATATTTTGAAATTGTGACTCAGTCTATTCATGCGCTCGTATTTAGGCTATCTCGAAAAGAGGAAAAAACAATTATTATTATATTTGTGTATTTATTCATTTATTCCATGTAGGCTAAGATCGGACCTTTTCCAGTTTGTGTACCGTTTCTCATATAATTTATTTTTGAGAATATTTTTGTTAAAACTAACGAAAATATCACGACTTAACCTAACCAATTATCAAGAGCGTACAGTTGATCTATTAGTAGGCTGACCATATTTCCTTGAGACAAAAACGGGACATTGGGATGGCAAAAAAGGGACGGGGATTATGTAATATTCTGTATTCATGAAAAAGTAAGTACATAAACATATTGAGCTTACAATTATTCTTCAGTGACAGAACCCATACAAAAACCCATACAAAACGGTACTGTCCCGTTCAAAACGGTACGTATGGTCAGCCTATAGTAAATACTATTCCAGAAACAAACAATGTTATAATTAATAATAGATCAACTGTACGCCCTTGATAATTGGTTAGGTTAAGTCGTGATATTTTCGTTAGTTTTAACAAAAATATTCTCAAAAATAAATTATATGAAAAACGGTACACAAACTGGAAAAGGTCCCTAAGATCTTCCAAGTGCCTTTCATGCATTTATTAATTTTATTCATTTTGCTAGGCCTTGGTTAGTAAAGTCTTTCAAGCTTAAGAACCAGCCTGTAGCCCTGAACCCTGAGCCTAGCCTAGAACTAGTCCTCTTGATATACGGTAGGCAGGGGCGTACACAGCATTTCTGAAAGGTTGGGGGGTACACACACACACACACACACGCACATACAATATATATATATATTATAATATATATATTGTTTGTGTGTGTGTGTGTGTGTGAGCTCAAATTGATGATTGATTTGGAATCAAAATTAATTGCATCTTGGAAGGCTTCAGTTGTATTTTATTTCCAATTTATAGGCAAAGAATCAAATTTGCACAAATTAATCGTACGTATAAAGACATAAAAGTTCCTAAGCCAGCCAAAATTGATTTTGAGTTTTGAGTTAATTACATGTCCTGGTAACCATGAAATAACTGAAATTCCATATGACATCAAGATTTTTTTGTGGTGAATGTTGCAAAGTTATCGATTTGTAACACAAGAAATCCAAGCAATTGGACGATAACTGGAGGGTTGAGAGCGGTCACCCTTCTTTCGGACAGGCTTAATGAAAGCGAACTTCCAGCAGGAAGGAAAAGTACCAGATGAAAAAGACGAAAGAGTTTGCCTAGGCAGGGTGTCAGCACAGAAGCACAGTTCTTAAGAACAGGAGGAACACCATCATGACCGTATGCCTTCCTAGAGTTGAGCCCAGATATGGCAGAAAGAACATCTTTGAAAGAGATTCTAATTTGTGACATAATAAAGTCAGAGAGAGGAGATGGAGGAACAACACCGAAATCGTCCAGGGTTGAGTTGGAGGCGAAAGTTTGAGCGAAGAGTTCAGCTCTGTCAGGGGAATAGACGGCAACTGAGCCGTCGGAATGGAAAAGAGAAGGGAAAGAAGAGGAAGTAAAGTTGCTGGAGAGATTCTTAGCTAGATGCCAGAAAGAACGAGAAGAATTAGAATTGGCTAGGTTTTCACATTTTTGTCGGCTGAAGGAATTTTTGGCGAGTTGAAAAACAGATCTTGCACGATTCCGGCCAGAAATATAAGCTGAATGAGAATCAGGGTATATTTCTGCCCGGAATTGTGCAAAATCTGTTCTTCGACTCTCAAAAAATTTCTTCATTCGACAAAAATGTGAAAACCTAACCAATTTTAGTCTGTCCGCCACTCGGATCCCCGTATTTGTCGACTGTCTTTTGTTTTGTTGAATCGTATTTCTCAATTGTGTTGGTTACTCCTAAAAAAATTGGTTACCTGTTTGCTGACGATTTTGGCTGCTTAACTGTCTGTTCCTTTGAGGGTAGTGGTAACGGCATTTTTGCCCATGCTTGCATCTCCCATATTTTGCATGAGATTTGCAGATACTAAGGTGGTGGAACTTGCAATTTTTTTTCAAATTTACAGTTTTTACCTTTTAATGGAAGTTGCATAAAGTTGGATGTGTATTGACGCATTGCCCGTCCCTGAATCTACAATGCCCTTTTGCATAATATTTGCATACAATATTCTCTGTTTTCAGTTTTTGTCTTCTTTTTGTCATAATTTTCATTTCATAATTTCACATCACAGATTGTGGTTGTTTTTATTCTTTTTTCTACAATCATTTCTTCTTTTCGTGTTATCTTTACTTTTGTTTCTCTCTCACCTACACCATTATTCTCTCTCTCTCTCTCTCTCTCTCTCTGTCTCTCTCTCCTTCTCTCTTTCTCTCTCTTTCTCTCTCTTTCTCTCTCTCTCTTTCTCTCTCTCTCATTCATATTTTTCATTGCTTTAAATACCGCGAAAGAGTTTACACTCTGCGTACATGTCACATAGAAATTTGACGCCTGTAATCTGTTTCGAGTTCGACAAAAGAGATATTTTCCTCTTGTCTCAATTCATATAGTTAATCATGTAATATTTGACAAGTCGCAAATATGGTGGCCATGTTATGTTTCTCTAATCGTTCAATACAAGGCGTGTTCAAAAAGTTCCCGAACTAGTTATGCTGCGCGCGCATCACATCAGGCGCATGAGCGTCATGCGATGCATGTTAGAGTGTAACTCAGTCTGTCCAAAGACGATTACCTCTTGTTGATTACCCCTTGTTTTGTTTCAACATCATACCCGTACACCCACGTTTCGTCACCCGTAACGATGTTTCTGAGAAAATTTTCATCAAGGTTGGCACGTTGAAGGAGGTCTTGAGACACAATAACACGTTGTTCTTTTTGCTTGGTAGTCAAGAGTCGTGGCACAAATTTGGCTGACACACGACGCATCCCCGAATTCTCTGAGTATCGTGTGGCATTAAGGTAGGGTGATTTTCCGCATTTCTTTAGATATCGACTTTGGACTAGTAGAGATAGTCAGGGCTTAATATGATAATAACTGACAAAACATTTCAGATCCCTACCTTTAGCCGTTTTTTGAGGAAACCGTTTCAGAAATCGTCAAAAAATCGTACCGAAAAATATCGCATTTTCGCAATTTTTGGCCGAAAAAATCATGTTATTTTCATAAAAAAATCCTGAAAAAAGTTACAATTTTATTGAAAAAAAGTACAAAAAAACATGTACAGAGTCAAATAGACACATTTAGATCCCAAGATCATCATAATTTTCAATGTAAGAGCCCTTAGAAGCAAAGGAAGGCCTCATCTGGCGGCTTAGGGCTTTGGCCAAAATGTGTTTGTGCCTTGATTCGAGTCCATAAACAGTATGGGAAGCTTCAGATGTCAGCTTCACGGCCCTTTCAACACTCTGAGAATGTGAAGGCAGATCAGGCAGCTCCAGCTTGGTGACATTCAGCAATGCTTCAAGAAGCTCCTGGTCAGAAAAGTCTTCTGTGAGAGCAGGTTCACAGATGCCACTTTGAGAAAGGTTGATTAGTTCTGACCAGTGGGTAGCTTCAATGTTGATGGCTGTGATCTTCTTCAGCCTCTTCTTGGCTGGCTTCCCACTTCTGAAAGAATAATAATTAATTTATTTTTTATTCCAGTTTAAGATTTAATCCCTATTAGTCTCAGAATTGCTGATTTAATTTAACTTAAATTAAAAAAAAAAACCCGAGTTCTATAAATCCCCATAATCAAATTATTTTTCAGAAAGAAGGTAAGATTATTTCCATTATCAGAGGGGAGGGAGGGAATTGGGATAAGAAAATGTGAAAAAATTCGATTATGGGGATTTATAGAATTCGGGCCTTTTTTTTTATTGAATAAATCCCCATAATCAAATTTTTTTTTCACATTTTTTTAAATTAATAAATGCTTACCTGATGGACAGAATTTTCTTGAGAGCAGCTTCTCTCACTTCCAATTCATCAGACTTCATCATCGAGTACAGCACATTCTCGGGCAGCAAGGCAAAAGCATTGTACTTCAGGTTCTTGAAAGCAACACCCTGGATTTCTTCAGACTGTTGCTTGATCCTCTGGATCATGTTGAAGATGTATAGCTGCTGATTGTGGAACTTGCTGTCCCTTTTGATCTCAAACCAACTGACTGCATACACTTCCACAATGAACTTGATGGTCTGGTAAAGCTTATCCTGTAGTTCTGGAGGGTAAGCACCTCTGGTCCACAGACACATCAATCTAATTGCCAAAGTCAACTATCTTGCATGGTTTAATGGTCCAATTTTCCAGACAGCAAATCTTGGGTTGACTTTGCCCCTGGAAATTCCAAGGACATACTCCAAAAGAAGCCTCTGGTACTGAGATCATTCAGTGTCTCCTCAGCAAATTCCATGTCATCCAGTGGGCCACTGAGTTTGGTGAATTCCACTTGTGGCAGATCTTGGTAGTCAATTTCACAGAGTTTTCCCAGCGGACCAGTGAAAGCAGTGGGACTTTTGGTACTGCCATCAAGATACTTGAAAACAGCTCTGAAAGGAAGCTCATTCTGATGGAGTGAACAGCCAATGGTGTGCAATTTCCGCTCAATTTTATTTTCCAGAGCTGTTACAAAGCTTTCAGGGTATGAACACTGTTAAACTCCTCCAAAACACTAGCAACTTCTTCACCAAGAAGAACTCCAGTCGCACCTTTAATTGGGATGACTCTGTGAGTAAGATATGTTCCACTTTCAGTTCCCGGCTCCTTTGTGAAAGTCAAATGATGCTCTTGTCCCTTTCCTTTCTTCAGCTTAGTCTCCCCATTTTCATCCTTAACTTCTCTGTACAGCAAAGTGTCCTTGTCAACTTTCCCATCAACCCCAATACAGACTAACTTTGCCAGACACTCATTGTGCTTTTCATCACTTTTCACTTTCATTCTAGCTTTTTCCCTGTCCATTAGGGTGTACCATTTTTGAGTCATTTTCAAAAAGTCAAGTTCCAAGAGTCTAATGTTGTGCCAAATGATGTCCTAAACACGAATTTAACAAGCATTTTCTAATCCAACAAATTTTGAATCCCCTCCACCCTCCACCCCTCTTGAAATTTTGCCCATCCCCTTTTCCTAAAAACCCCATATATCTAAAAAACTATGAACTTTAGCGAAAAATGTTATAGAATAAGAATGATTTAGAATCAAACCTTGTATTAGAAAAGTTCATTAAGATAGAAATTTACGTAATTTTGAAAATTTTCATTTTCTTTTGTCGAAGAGCACCTTATTGTATTAATATAAAATAAGGTGCTTAAGTTACATTATTTATGAGTATATTGTGAGTATAATCCAAATTTAAAAATCCTTTTTTACATTGAATTTTAATAAACAAGCATTGTTTTTACTCTTATTGTTTCTTTTCAGGCTGCTTTATTTGAAAAATAAATAAAAAATGAGTCAAACAGCTACAAAACAGCATGACTTTATTCTTGGTCGCTTGCAGGCTGATATTATGAGTTCATCTAAAATTGTTTTACCATCCAATAAAGATGTTCTAAGCCATTTTATTTATTACGGAGAATGCAGTATAAGGGTCCAAAAGTTACAAAAGATTCTACTGTTAATGAAGTTCTACAGAAGCTACTAATAATATGGCAAAAAGCATGCATTCCTACTATAGATATTAGTAAAAACCCTAAAGGCAAGAAGATGCTGTTAAATCTAGAAGAAATGCATAATAATTTATTCAAGCACAAAAAAAGAGCAAGCTTTGAAAATGAACTCTCTAATTTCATGAAAATTATGGATTCCCTTTTTGACATCTCTTCTCAAAATGCCGTTGAATTAATCCAAAAAGGCCGCATGAGAACTGAGCCTCAGAAAGCATATGATATTCATTCTTAGAAGATCAAAGAACAAAACGAGAAACATGTTTAGGTTTGCTAGATGCAGATTATGCATCAAAAGTACAGCGCAAGTACATTAGATTAGAGAAAGAGAAGAAACGCAAAGAGAAACATAAATCAGTGAAGCAAGTGAGTGCTACAGCCAGAACATCAGAGACCCTTCTTTCTAGCACGACCAGTTCTGAGACAGACAGCTATGAAGAGTTTCCGACAGAACCTACAGCAGGACCTTCAAATGCTTCCAGCCCAAAAATATTCTTGCCTCGCCATTGGTTTCCTCCACTGCAGACAGACTTAATCTCTCTATTGGACAACGGACTGTTTTTGCTGCTGCAGTAGCCATTAGGTGTGGCAAGGATATTGAAAAACTGTCTCTCTCCAGGACCACATCTGCAAGAGCCGCTCGAAAGACAAGAAAACGAAAATATGAAACTTGCATCAAGGATTTTACTCCTCCTGATCACTGCCTAGTACATTGGGATAGCAAGCTGCTTACTAAATCATGTTCAGAACAAGAAGACCGCCTTGCAATACTTGTTACTGGATACCCAAATGTAGAAAATTTTTTATCAGTTTCTATAATAGATGATTCCACTGGATTGTCTCAAGCCACTTCTGTATTTCAAAGTATTGAAAAATGGAACTTGAAGCAAAATGTCTTTGGAGTATCATTTGATACCACTGCATCCAATTCAGGATGGATGAAAGGTTCCTGTAAGTTACTCGAAGAACTTTTGCAAAAGAAATTGATTTGGTTAGCATGCCGCCATCATGTGGCTGAAAGAGTTTTGTGTGCTGTGTATGAAACCATTTTTGGCCCAAGTAAATCTCCTGAGTTTGAGTATTCAAAGAATTTCGCGAGTCTAAATGGAAGAAAATTAATACGAAATCTACATACAATGTTCTTGATGTTAAATCAAGGTATCAAAGAGGCCTAAAGGAAGAATGTGTAGAATTTATGACCCAATGTTAAGAAAATCTGACTGCTTTCCACGTGATGACTATAAGGAAGTTGCTGAAACAACTTTAATGCTTTTAGGAGAGGTTTCCAGAGAAAACAGTCATTGGCGGAAACCTGGTGCAATGCACCGTGCCAGGTGGATGGCAATGATTTTGTATACAAATAAAATGTATGCTTTTGCCACCAAGCATCATATGATGAATCATTGATTAAGAAATTAAAGAGAATGTGTCTATTTAATGCATTAATTTATGGAAAATACTGGCTTTTATGTTCTAATTCACTAGATAGTCCAGCTAATGATCTGAAGTTTTATCATGATTTGGTGAATTACAAGAAGGAAGATAGGGAAGTTGCAAATGCTGCTTTGAAATCTTTTGCCAATCATTACTGGTATTTGACGGAGGAAGTGGTCCCTTTGAGTTTCTTTGGATCGCTAAGTAATGATGAAAAAGATAAGATCGCAAAATCCTTAAACAAATATCCAGTTCCAGAAAATTATGTATGTGGGCAACCTGTTTTCCCCATTTTAAAGGAAGACACAAAGCTTCATCAGCTAGTAGGTCCAATTTCATGGCATTTATTTCAATGCTGTGGGTCAAAACCAGACTCATGGATAAAGAAACCAGCATCAACATGGGAAGAGGTCGATGACTACAACAAACTAAAAAACATTCTTTCATCTATTAGAGTAGTCAATGATACCGCTGAAAGAGGAATCAAGCTGGTTCAAGACTTTCATGACAAATGTCAAAATGAAGAAGAATTTCAAGGTCTTTTGCAAATTGTGGAAGAGAATAGAAGACTAATTCCTGATCCTAGTAAAGAGACTCTTAAAAGAATGAAACTCAGTAAAGAATAGTTCATTAACAGATAGATTAGGTATTTTATTTGCAGAGATTGTTTTAATTTAGAAGAGGCTGATTTTTTTTTTGTTATTAAATATACCATAAATTGTCTTTTCTTATTTTTATGTTTATAAAGCTCTTATATCAATGATTTCTAATTAGGAAACTTGTTTCTTTTTATTTTTTTGAGGAAAGTGTTGAATAAAGGAAAAAAAAACGATGGGACCTCACAACTATAGATAAAGTGTTAATTTTTAGCTTTATTTTATATATATATAGTTTTGAGGTTGTCCTCACTTTGTATAGGCTAGTTATAATAAAAACTAATTATGATTTGCATTATAACTAGCAAATACAAAGCCCATCGCCGCGAAGCTGCATTGGGGTGATGCTTCAAAGGTGGCGGTAACACCTTATTTAAGAAGAAGGCACTGCAAGCAAAAAATTTTTTTAATTTAAATTTTTAAACAATAAATGAAAATTTTCAAAATTAAGTAAATTTCTATTTTGATGAACCTTTCTAATAGAACGTTTGATTCTAAATCATTTTTATTCTATAACATTTTTCGATAAAGTTGATAGTGTTTGAGATATATTGGGTTTTTAGGAAAAGGGGATGCGCAAAATTTCAAGGGTGGGTGGGGGGATTCAAAATGTCGGATTAGAAAATGCCTGTAAAATTCGTGTTTAGGACATCATTTGGCACAACATTAGACTCCTGGACCTTGACTTTTTGAAAATGACCCAAAAATGGTACACCCTACTGTCCATTTTCGATTTATCAACTATTATCTGTTTCACATCAAGGCCAGGCTTAAGCAGGTCCATAGCTTGTAAGTCCAGGAGGAAGGCATTAGCAAGATTTGCCCCAAGATTGGAAGAAACATCACCCCTGATCAGTTCCATGGCATATCTGGGGGTTTTCAAAAAGCTGTAACCTAAACTTGGGTGCCTCCTTGGCTTGAACTCTTCAGCTTCACCACCAGATGGGTGAAATGAAAAAAGAAAATAAATTACTAAAGCGAAAATGGGGGAAAATAGGGGAAAAAGTCGGGAAAAATATGGGTAAAAATCAACGAAAATGGGCGGAAATAAGAATAAATTACTTAAACGAAAATGGGGGAAAAAAGTGGGAAAATAGGGGGAAAAATGGGTAAAAATTCAGGTAAAAAGTCGGCGAAAAATGGGATAAGATATAAGAAAAAAAATATAATACCTCTCCTGATTCTCCTGAGCTGGATTCAAAAGAAATATCTTGTGAAGGTGTGGAGGCAAAAGTGGCCAAATCCACTTCCTGCTGCTGTTGAATCTGGCTCTGTAATCTTTCTGCTTCAGCTGCAGCCCTCTGGTCTCTCTTCACAGCAGCTTTATCCACAGATCCCAGCTGGAAAGAGCCCTTGGGTCCTATTTTGGCCCTCTGATCTCTCAAGTATTCCCTCTCCTCTACTGGAACCTGAAATATTAAACTATATTAAATAGCGGATCTAAAATAAGAGATAAAATCCTGAAAAAAAATTGATTATTAATTTCTATTACCAGGGGGGTGGGGAAGGAAGATTACAGGAGGAAAATGCGGATATTTTTCAATTACAAGCATTGAATTTCCTTCCATTTAAATGGCACCTAATCGCACTAAGTTAGGCCAGTTAAAAGTTAAAAAAATAATAGCATTACCTTCTTCCTGGGAGGACAAGTGCAGATTATGTGCTGTGTTTGACAATTTTCTTTCTTGCACTTCACAGCATTGTCATCACAGGGACGAACAGGTAGCTTACAGGTGCAAGCAGAAATGTCAAAAAGTTTATCCAGCTTTTCCTCCAGATTCTGCTCCTGGACTGTAGAAAGAGATTTCCTGTTTATCTCTTTTGCTTTCTTGAAGCACACTTTATCCACCAATTTCACTACATAATATTCCTCATACAGGGGCAGCCGCGGGTTCACTGCCTGCCAGATCTCAATCACATCCTTTGCTATCATTTTAGCAATATCATAGTCTTTCAAGTTCGGGTGGCTGTTTTGGAGGAAATAACTGTACTGAATAACTTGGCGGAGGGTAGGAGGCTCTGTTTTATCCAAAGGGGAAGGCTGGCCACTGAATTTTTTGTCACTATCACTTCGAGTTAACACTGCAGACTTCCGTTTTTTACCCATTTCTATGAAATATCTGAAAATAAACACAATTAAATGAACGCATCATAAAATAACTTAATTTAATACACATTTAATAGGTAAATATCATTAAAAAATACAAAATAATACACTAATAAACATCTATAATGCATTTACAATAAGTTTCAAGCATATTTTTGTTAAAAAGCCGAATTTTAATTGATTATTTTGATGAAATAAGGTCCGATATTTTGTTTGTTTACATTGCGCGAATGCAGCGCGCGCGATTTTACGCGTAAAATTCGGGAATTTTACAACTTAAAAATAATTAACAATCCTTAAAAAATACAATCATTTTCACAAATATGAGTTGGTGCAACGTTTTTTATACATTAATACCTTTCTATCTAGACTAGTCCAAGATCACAGTTCCAAAATCAACCTACCTTAGTGTGGCATGATCCTATCGAAATGGCCATTTCGTCTGCGACTTCCCTGATTGTCAGTCGACGGTTCCCTCGAATCATTTCACGAACACAAGCAACAGTCATCAGTTCCTGAAGTGAAAGGTCGTCCCACCCTTGCATCGTCCTCCGTCGACGTTCGGCCTTCCATAAAGCGCTTATGCCACTCAAAAGTGGTTGTCCGACTTAAGGCGTCATTGCCAAATGCTGTGGTCAGCATGGCATGGGTTTCAGAAGCAGTCTTTCCCAGCTTATCGCAAAATTTTATGCACACACGTTGTTCTCCAATAGTAGCCATTATTCAAATGCACAAAACGCGACAAAACACACAAACTGACTTCAGCAAACAGTAAATATCGAGAGAACAAAATACGATATCAACAAGCGGTAACGTCTTTGGACACAGACTGAGTCACACATTCACACACCAACATGCATCACATGACGTGCATGTGCGTCATGTGATGCGCGCGCAGCATAACTAGTTCGGGAACTTTTTGAACACACCTCGTATTGAACGATTAGAGTAACAACATGGCCACCATATTTGCGACTTGTGTAATTTAGCAACGACTGGAAACGATGTGATACATAAACTGAAATATATGGGAATAACAGAAAAAGTAGGGAAATGGATATATAATTACCTTAGTGAGCGGAGGCAAGTCGTTACAGTACAAGAAATATCTTCATCAGAATCAGACGTCCTCAGCTCAGTACCACAAGGAATAGTATTAGCTCCACTACTCTTCATAATCATGCTAACTGACATAGATGAGGACGTTACCAGAGACAACACAGTAACATTGTTTGCCGATGACACAAAGATCAGTAGAAAAATAAGAAACCCAGAAGATATAGGATCTCTGCAAACCGACATGAACAGAATCTACAAGTGGACGGAAGACAACAATATGATGTTTAACACTGAGAAATTTCAGCTGTTATGGTACCGAAAAAAAGAGGACCTAAAATCCATGGAATATTATACCCCAAATGGACAGGAAATTCAGAGAAATTCTACAGCAAAAAATTGAGGGGTTGTAATGACTGATGATGCGAAATTTGAATCACAAAATAAGATAGCAGAAAACAGAGCAGAGAATAACTGGGCAGATATAGAGAACCTTTAAACGAAGGGATAGGAATATAATAATTCCTCTACTGAAAACACTGATCATACCCAAATTGCAATACTGCTCGGTCCTAACATGTCCATATAAAAAAGAAGATATTAGACAGCTAGAAGGGATTCAGAGAAGCTTCACAGCCAAGATCAATGGGTGCAAAGAACTAAATTACTGGGAAAGGTTACGCGAATTAAACCTATATTCACTGGAAAGGAGAAGAGAGAGATACACCATTATTTACATTTGGAAAATAATGGAGAAACTAGCCCCTAATCTTACTCTGACCCCTTTAACTCCCCGAACAACGGTGGAAAGTAGAAAAAGAAGACCGTGTCGTGTTCCCAAATTAAAGGTTAGAGAGGAAACACCCTTAACCCTGAAAGAAAATAGTTTTGTTGTGAGAGGACCCAGACTGTTTAATCAGCTGCCCAAAGAAATAAGGAACACGAGTGGTGTTGCGGTGGACATCTTCCAAAGAAGTTTAGACGCCTGGCTCAGAACAATCCCCGATGAGCCGGGAGTACCTGGCTATGTGAAGTGGAGAGTACAAGAAACCACCGCACTACTTCACCAGGCCAGCTCGAGAGGACGGGCGACACGATTGACCTTTATGAAAAGAGGAATCATCGCACGGAACATTTGAAAGGTTGAAAGGAAAGGTGTGTACCTTGGTAAACTTTGGCTTTGCTTCCGACCGAATTATTAATTCTAACGAAGGTCAAGCTTGTTGCTCCACGTTAAACCTACAACTTAATGTGAAATCTGAACCACGGCCTAACACGGGTGGTCAGGAATTACTCTTTCACGACTTCCCGATTAGCAGCCCACGCCAGTTTACCCAGGGTACCCACTTATCTACCAACCATTTTTTTTATTGTATGGAAGGATGAACAGCTTGGTGATTTGCGCGCCCGTCTGACGTCACCTGGAATCGAACCCTCGACCGGTGAATTCATAGTCAGCGATGGTAACCATCTCACCACTATATTGAAAGTATGCGGATATGAAGTTTACATTTCAATTTTAAATTTATAGCCGGTAGAAAATGAACCTTTGTAATATGAAGGCTGATGAGAAAAGTTTATTTTGAAATGAAGAAAACGACATAAAAATGTTTTATGACGTCACATCTATTGAAAGAAACATAAAGGAGATAATATACATTCTCAAAAGGACGCATCTTTTCTTCAAAGACGGGGCTACTGAAAAGATAATTTTGTCATCAGGTTCATAAAAGTTTTCAATTTGAAAACTTTTTCTTACGAATTACAAAGGAAGCATTAAGGGATGGAAGCTCATTCAGCGCCCTCACGCAGAAATCCCTAAGAATTGCATCATAACTGCATTGTCTGGTGGTCAATTGTTTTATTTACCCACTATGCACTGCACTATTCTGGACGCTACTGTGCAGTAAAGAAGAATGCCAGTCATCTGCTTCCATTTATAAACAGGCGTAGCTAAAAGGCCTAAATCTGTTAGGCCTATAATGGGGCTTACCTAAAGTACAGTCTTCCTTTCTCGAATGGGTGTTGGTAAAACTGTTTTCATTATTTACTAGAAATTTAGAGGAGAAAAATCCATTATTATCATACCTTCTTCAGGAATTCTTCAAACAAATTCTCCTTCCTGTACCTACCCCGCCGCATGTACGCTGTTAAAGATCCTACCCATCACTGGAGTATACTACATAAATTATACCAATCAAAAGCTGTTTTTAATGACATTTCAAATTAAAATGAACATTAAAAAACGGACATATTATGAATAGCTGAATGAATAATTAGAACTTTACTATAATTTAAATGGAATTTATCAAACCATGTATTATCTTTTAAAAGGCCTAGTATGAATGAACATTTCTTTCAATACCACCTAACCACAAATCTTTAGTGTCTTTTATGCAAATTGCACTTCGTTTCACATTTTGTATAAATCAACGGATCTTTTATCAATCGCTTAAACTGTAAATATGATATTAAACTCGCTCTCATTTTGTACTCGTAATAATTCTATTAAATCGATGAACGTCTTAGCCACAGCTTCACATCACGACTGTCCAGTAAACTTTGAATCCTAATGGCGTATGTCTATGTAGAATGTCCACGACTGGTTTGTATTGGTATCACGTCAATGAAGTGAATGGAGCTTCGACTGATTTCGACTGTGCCAAACACGAGATCGCCATGAAACTACATATTTTATATACTGTATATATATATATATATATATATATATATATATATAACCTTGGTTTTGTTTCCGCCCGAATTGTTCATTTTGACGAAGGTCAACTTCGTCACTCCACCTCAGACGTACAGTTTAACGTGAAATCCGAACCACGCCCCACCAGCAGTCCATCGTCTTAACCATTAGGCTACCCATGGTACCCAATTATCTACCAACCATTTTTTTTATGGTGCGGAAGGATGAACAGCTGGGTTTTGCTGCGCGCTGCCTGCCGTTATTGGGTCTCGATCCTGGGGCAGATGGATTCGTCGTCAGCGACGCTAACCACTACACCACCGAGGCGACCCCTTCTATATGGAAAGGAGAGAGCCAAATTAAAGAGCTATGAGGCCCATTTTATTTTTTTATTTGTGATGATATTTTATTTATTTTTTTAGAAATTTTGAAAAGATTGTGTTGTGTGTAAAAGAAGAATAGAGGGAGAAGTGTGTGTTTGAAAGCATGCTGGACTGCTCACAGGGTAGATGAGACACTAAAAATGATCAGCTAAAGAGGATAGTGACAAGAAATGGGAGTTCCAGCACTCCGTCTTTTGCCTAATATCCACCCCGGAGTACTTTACTTCCCTGGTCGATTGGTGTCTACAATCTCAGGGTGTTTCAGGAGGAAAGGTCAATACTTCGGGAGGTGATAGTATCGGTCATTGTGAGGAAAAAAGTTCATATGAACATGTGTCTAATTCCGAATGGTTACGGAGATAGAGCTGTTTGAATCTACAAATACAAAAGCATTGTTAATGGTAATCAAGAAAGAGAAACCAATTACTGTTTCCAACATTTAATGTTTAAACATTGGCATTTTGAATGGTATCAGATAGAGAAATGACAAATTTGTTACAGTTTACAATACGTTTTCGAAAATCCACCGTCAACCTCAATGCACTTTGCAACTCATCGCGTGTTGTTCGTCTGGGTTGATCTTGACGTTCCTTTATGCGGGCAGCAGCATCCAAAATGCGCGCGAGCAATTCGTCTCGTGTATCCACCTTTCTGTTGTAAACTTGACTTCTCATCCACCCCCACAAACAATAATCTAACGGAGAGAGGTCTGGAGACCTTAGTGGCCATTGAATGGGACCACCGCGTGGGGGGTGGGCGAAGAGCTGCGCGCGCATCAGATTCAAACAGCTCTATCTCCGTAACCATTCAGAATTAGACACATGTTCATATGAACTTTTTTCTCACAATGACCGATACTATCACCTCCCGAAGTATTGACCTTTCCTCCTGAAACACCCTGTATAATATATAATATATATATATATATATATATGTGTGTATATGTGTGAAAATGAACAATGAATAATTCCTATATAATCCTTATATGGATCCTTATATTCATTGTCTTCATACAGTACTTATGTTTTTATGGTTTTTATGTTTGAATGTTCATTTTTACATGAGAAACCAAAATCGCCTGAGAGACTTTGGATAGAATTTCGATTTTTGCTTTCTATTTTTTTTTCAGTGTCACAACCATGCGACCAACCATTTCTATGGTTGAGCAGTATTCATGTTTGTGCCATTAGAAGTTCGCTGTGAGAAGCGAATGTCCCTTAACTGTGTCTCTCTAATTCGACTCCTTTAATTTCTCCCAATAATGAATTATACGGTACGTACAAAGTAAATAACTATGACGTCATAAAAGTAACTTAATTTCCTTCACGTTTTCCATACCTTGAACACTGAATCACGTGTTTAGTATGTGGACATCTTCCGTATTCAATGTATGGTAAATTCTTTAATAATAATAAAAACTTCACCCTCTATAAGCCATTATTTATATGTTGTGTCCTGTCTGATATGATGCAATATAACTTATTCCACCATATTCATCCATATCTTATCTTGACCATTATCTTATTTCAATTTTATTAAATATTCATTTTACTCGTGTCGGCCTATGAAATGTGTACAAAACTTTATGCATCCGTACCTGTTCGTTGAAAGTCGTGCAAATACGTTCACATGTATTATTTTTTTATTTTTTTTTTTTAATTATTTCGCCTCTCGCAATAAACTCGAAAATGCTTATGCAAGTGTATGCAATTCGATGATCACATCATAAATTGATATCTGAAAACGTAAAATCTCATCTCGCTCTGATTCGAATTTATAAAACATTATCATGCATTATGTTATATCGTGTGTGTCATGCTGTATATAAATATATACCGTATGTGCCCATGTACTTTGTGTTGTACTATATATAAATATAAAAACACTGTAAGAATTGTAAGTGACTAATGTACTTAATGATGTAATTAATGTACTTAATGATGTAATGTACTTAATGACGTAGTGAATGTACTTTAATGGAACTGTAATTAACGATAATAAGTGAATGTGAATTAATTTGTAATTATAATCATAATTGTAATAAACCAAAATTACAACGTACTCAGTGATGTACTTAGATTGCACTCAATGTACTACTCCAAAATTATGTCGCCCTTTAGAAATGTATACTAGACGAAAATACGATTATTTTTTATTTTTTTAAAATTTTTATTTAGAATCTTTCAAAATTCTGATCACGTGTTTAAAAGGGGGAAACTTAACCTTCAAACTGCACTCCCCCAAAAATCAGATATATATAAAGCATGTAATTATAAAATAACGTTACTTCCATTATGACTTCTTCTACTTCTTCTTAGACTTCACTCCCAGAGGAGGGGGCAGAGGCCCCTTGCCTCGTTCATTTTTTAGATTATGGCCTGAGCCATGGTCGAAAGAAAAGAGGTCGAACCTCAACCCCTGTAAATTCAGAGCACTACCTGTACATTTCAGCAGTAAATTACAATAAAATAAAGTTTTTATCTTTTCCTTCGAGCCGTGCTCTTATCCGAGAACTCAGTCAATAAAGTGGAGAAAAATAATTTCCCGATAAGTTATAAGAAGCATCAGGGAATCTTCAAAGAATTTAGTAAGTTTTCAAGGAATCCTCCGAACCACTACAGAAGAACTCGGAGAGTATTAGAGAAGAAACTATCGCGACAAATATCCGTTGCTGCCTCCTAACCAGAACCCCCGTCGACTTCGAACCACCCAAGGCCATAGACGGAGGGGTTAACATATATATATATATATGCGTATATGTATATAAATATATAAATATATACAATATACATATATGTATGTGTATACGTATATATATAAGTAAAAATAAACCATAAATAATTCCCATATTCCTATACCATCTTATTCTTCATGTAATTCTTGTATTCATTTATATAGTTCTTGTATCCATTTTAAGAAAAAGTATCCATTTTAAAAATTCATGTGTTATATGGTTCATGTATTTATATAATCCTGTATATTCTTATATATTTAACTTTATATAATGCCTATACTCATATGTATGTACGTGTGTGTATTCATTTTTACATAAGGACCAAAATCGCCCAACGCGAGTTTGGATAAAATTTTTGATTTGCTTTCTACTTTGCCAAATAATTGGTGACCTGTTGTTTTTTTTAAATCTCATAATCATTTTTTTAGATTTCGCTTAATAAGGAATCGTGCTTAAGCTTTCCAATGTTCATATTTTGTATACATTCCTTTCGTTATAAAAGATGAGATCATGTCTTGCCTAAGCATTAAAATTGTACATCTTAAACCTTAAAATTTTACTCATATGCATATTTTAGTGTAAAGATGCATAGTCCGATTTCCACTTTTAGTTAACTTGGCAGATCATGATAACATCAGATCTGAAAAGTCGCGATTTAAGATAAAAATATGGTTTCGTCTTCATATATTTTGTTTACTCGTTCAAGCCTTACCACAGCTAAAAATTTACTTTATTTTCGAATATTGTGCGAAAATAATACAGCCTTTTTAGCATTTAATAATAATGATGTTAGCAGTTTTTGGGTATATAAACCCACTAAAAATCTTCCATTGTAATTCAGAAGCTAATTCAGAGGCTGAGCACTACCTGTACATTTTAGCAGTAAATTACAGTAAAAGATAGTTTTTATCTTATCCTTCGAGCCTTGCTCTCTTCAGAAGAACTTAGTCACTAACCTTTCCGGATACGCTATAAGAAGAGTCCGGAACCTTCAGAAGTTTTAGTAAGTCTATCAGAGTCCTCCGAGCCACTATAGAAGAACTCGGAGAGTAATATAGAAGAAAACTACTGCAAGTCACACATCCGTTGCTGCCACCTAACTAGAACCCCCGTCGACTTCGAACCATCCCGGGCCATAGACGGAGGGGTTAACAACTGGCGACCCTTTAACCAGGATCTTCACGACTCCAGGATTCTTCCAGTCTTCCAGACCCTGGAACCAGAACCAACACCCAGTTGACCGGCGTGTCACGACTTCTAGTTGGTCACATCCACCCTTGAACCGGTGCGTCACGACTCCAAGTTCTCCACGCCTAGTTTTCATCCAAGAACAAGTGGCCAGCAAGACACGTCTTCAGGACACGTCTCTAAGGATTTCGCCGTAGGAATCTTGTTAAGTACAAAACTCTTTTTTAAATAATCTCTAAAACATTTGAAAAGTCAGTATTATTAACAGTTAATATTTAATATTGAGCCAGAATTAACACAAAACACAGTGAACACTTCAGACACCAGTGATACATTTTTTTTATTGAAAACAATATTGTCACAGAATTATTGTCACAGAATTATTGTCACAGAATTATTGTCACAGAATATTTTCACAGAATTATTTTCACAGAATTATTTTCACAGAATTATTTTCAGTTATTTTCAGTTATTTTCAGTTATTTTTACTATTCTAGTTAGTATAGTATAATTTTATTTAATGTACCAAACATAGTATTACCATACCTTCACGTACATTCAAGTGAAATTTTGTTTACATTTTTATTTTTGTTTGCAATCTTTTCAAATTTTCCCCTAGTTAGGCAAATTGTTGTGCATTTATTTTTAGATAGTGTAGTTAGGAAAACCCCTTAAGTGATCATTCCATAAATTAAGATCGGTCAAGCAGACCTAATTAGAACACATTAATAAGTACCTTCACATATGAGCGATTCAGACGGTGCGCTTTCTGACATCGAAAATTTACCTACACCCATTTTTCCACCTACCCCGCGCCCTTCAAACATACTCCCAAACACACAAACTTCAGATCCAGAACAAGCCAATATGTCTCAGTCTCAAACCCCCGCCCCAGCATACATTAACTTAGGCAGACTAGTAAACCTTCCTCATACTGTTTTAATTTTTAAGGGGACCATAGATAATCGTTTTGTTGAACCACGCGTAAGACCTTGGTTGAATCTTTAGAGCAACATTTCTTACGCGAAAATATTACCGATATGATATAAAAATTAGGGAAGCAAAAAGATTTATCGACCAAAGAAGGGAATGCTCATGACACAGTCACCTACGTCCCATCAATTAGCGAAGCTACAACATGGGACGATTTTAAACAAAACTTATTAGAATTTTTTAAAGAAATAACCCTTGCACAACCCTTAGCCACGTTAGAAGCAGTCTTCCAAGCTAAATGGAAGAAAGAGGAACACGAAGATTTAAACAATTTTATTACACGTACACATAAACTTGTAGGAGAAGCCCTCCTGGCCGCAGAAAATGCATGTGGCATAACTTTCACTTCGAAACAAAGAAATCTAATAGTACCCACAACCATTTACCAAAACCTACCCGGAGCACCTAAAAAAAAGTTTCAGGAGTTTTTAAATGTTCACAAACCTGTAAGTGTAGCCATAAACAAAACACGGGAACATTACCCCGATTTAGCAAACCAAAACTACCGAAAGGGTAGAGAAACCCCTGTACATTATATTCAGCAGCAGCAGCCACAACCCCAACAGCAACAACAACAACCCTATAAATCGAGGCCAATGCAGGGAACACCTCAGAAACAAGCCCCCAAACCCAGAATACACGCCCTTCTCCACAGTGTTTTAACTGCGATAGCTTTGGGCACATGATAAGTCAATGTAATTACCCCTCTTATTGCTCCCACTGTCACGAACATGGTCATCGCCGTGGCGATCGCCAAAAGTGTGCTGATAAAGCCCCTGTAGGGTATAGACCCCACTTTCAGAAACCAAACCAATCACGTTCCCTAAACGTATCCCAAAAGTCATCCAATCCCCAGAAACCAGTCCATTCCCAGCCTCAGTCGAACTACCAACCCAATAGATTACGACCACAGGGTCAACCACACTCTTACCCCATGTACAAACCTCAGTACAACCAGCAAGGTCAATTAGTTCGGTACGTAGAAGTACCCGTGGAGGAATCATTTTCCCCAGAGTACAGTTTTCAAGAACACCCTCCAGCGTATGATAATCTCGTAGAATATGACCCAGGTCCTCCCATAGAAGACCATTCGAGCCCTTTTTTAGACCCTACATTGGAGGCGGCAGTTCAACCTCCTCCCTCCTAAATTACAGTAATGAGCCCAGATACGCACACAAACTCCCCATCAGGATAATAGGTGCGGACCTCCTAGATTTAATAATAAATTGTAGCACCGATAACCAAGATTTAACTGCTCTCCTAGATACAGGAGCACACGCGACGTTAATTAAGAAACAATGTGTAGATGAATTATTAGAGAATACAAATTACAAATATGAACTTAAGGCACCATCCTGCCAACTCAGAGGAGTTACGGGCACACCCATACCTACATACGGAGAAATTGAGTTATATTTAGAAGTTGGAAACGCGGTATACCCCGCGAAATGTTGTATAGTGGACACAGTCGACACCTTTCAGACAGACATCCTACTAGGTATGGATTTTTTTAACCGGAATCAATGGGAGATTTACCCAGCCGGAAAGTTAGTAAAGTGTCGAAATGGGACACACCATCTCCGTGAGAATGACAGAGAGCTTAATACTAATAGAATTAGTTCAGTTCAGATTTCCGAAAGAAATAAGAAACCCCCTCCACTTGATAGCAGTTCACGTCAGCCGGTTGTATCCAGAGGGACACCCGCTCCAGAAATCAGACCCCAGGGTAATCAGTTCCAGTTGTTGAATCCAGTTGGATCAACACAGTCAGTTTCCAGTCAGTCAGTTTCCCGTCAGTCAGTTTCCCGTCAGTCAGTTTCCCGTCAGTCAGTTTCCCGTCAGTCAGTTTCCCGTCAGCCAGTTTCCAGTCAGCCAGTTTCAAGTCAGCCAGCTTCAGTTCCGCCCATAAGACAAATTTTAGTCGCCGAACCAGAGTCAGATTCACAATTTTTCATATGGATTTGTTTCCTAGCGAAAGTAGTTAACAGTCAAGGAAAATTATTAGAGTCAGAGCGTACTCTGATTACAGAGAAAAGTAATTTCAAAAGAGATGTTCTTATTGCCCAAGTCCTTAGTCAGAGTCAGAATTCAGCTATCCCTGTTGTTTGTTTAAACAAAGGAAAAAGTCCTATAGAATTAACTTCAAATCAGAAAATAGGAACTGTTTCCACAGTAGAAGTAGATTCAGATTTCCCCATCAGTATGATAAATCGTGTTTCCAGTTCCTTAGAGTTAAATCCTTCAGTATTAAAAGAAGAATATAAGAAATGTCTGAAGCACTCCCTTCAGGAGTCACCAGCTTTACAGGATCCCAAACTAATGGAATCACTTCTCGATTTCCTGATAAGAAATAGAGATGTGATTGCCCTAAAAGGAGATCCTCTGGGCCGAACTAATTTGGTCCCTTTTGAAATCAAGTTGGAACCCAATTCCAAACCCATTTTCATTCCTCCCTGTCGGGTTCCACATTCCCAATTAGTCACAATCGAGGAACACATCAAGGACATGTTGGAGCAGGATGTCATTCAGCCTTCAGCTAGTCCCTGGTCTGCTCCTATGATTCTCGTCTCCAAAAAGGACGGAACATCTCGCCCTTGTATAGATTTTAGACGCCTGAACAACATTACCATCCCAGACCGTTTCCCGATTCCAAACATGCAGGAAACAATTCTGAACGTAGGGAAAGCGAACTTTTTTCATCCCTCGATTTAGCATCGGGTTATTGGCAAATGGAGGTCAGTCCCGAATCTCGGGCATTGACTGCTTTCTCCACTAACCGAGGCCATTACGAATTCCAGGTTTTACCTTTCGGAGTCCGGAATGGGCCTGCTAATTTCTCTAGGTTGATGAATATAGTCCTTTCCGACCTATTAGGTGTCGAAGCTCTCGTTTATCTTGACGATATTATCGTCTACAGTTCGGACATAAAAACACACTTTCAACGCCTTCAGAATGTGCTATCACACTTGAGAAAAGCACACCTTAAACTGAAGCTTGCAAAGTGCAATTTTTTACAAGAATCCCTGGTATACCTAGGATTCCTACTCTCGTCCACAGGAATTAAACCTGATCCAGCCAAACTCGAAGCCCTGGAAAGGTACCCTGTACCCAAAACCATCGACGACGCCCGTGCATTTATTGGTTTTGTCGGATTCTATCGGAACTTTATCCCCCAATTTTCAAATATTGCTAAACCCATTACTAATTTGTTCCAGAAAAATTCGAAATTTAACTGGGAATCCGATCATCAACATGCCTTTGAAACTTTAATTAATAAACTAACCTGTCATCCCATTTTACAATATCCTGATTACACAAGACCCTTCATCATAGCCACAGATGCTTCCTCCTATGGACTAGGAGCCGTCCTGTTACAGGACGTAGACGGTGTGGAATTACCCATTGCTTATGCCAGTCAACTTCTCTCTGCACCTCAACGGAATTATTCCACTACGGACCGAGAGGCCCTAGCGGTATATTGGGCTTTGAAAAAATTCCGAAATATCGTCTATGGCTACGATGTAACCATCAAGACTGATCATAAGCCACTCACGTACCTCTTCAAGGACAAGCTACTTGAAGGACGATTGAGTAGATGGGCTCTGTTGATTCAGGACTTTGCAGCAAAAATCGTATACAAACCTGGAAAACTGCAAGTTATTCCAGACGGATTGTCGAGACTCAAGCCCGACGCCCAAGTGAATAAAATAGTTATTCTTCCTGTGTTCGACTACGAGTGTCTGCAATACTCCCAACAACAGGACCAACACACCCAAAACCTTCGGGCGCGCCTGGAACAAAAGGAACCATCGAAGGTAAAAGAACCGTACAACCTCAAAGATGGGCTCGTACATTTCAGGAACGAAGATGGAAACGACCTCGTGGGGATACCAAAGGATCTCGTCGATATAGCCATTGGACTTTGTCACGACTCACCTTTGTATGGACACATGGGGCCGGATCGCACCATCAAGAGTCTTTTGGAGCGATACCACTTTCCCGAGATGAACAGAAAGGTACAAGAATACATCGCCGAATGTCCGTCGTGTTTAAAGCATAAGGGCAACGTACCATCCACAGCTCCGATGCATAAATATCCAGTATGCCAAAGGCCCTGGCAAAGAACTGGAATGGATATACTGGGACCATTTCCAAAAACGTCAAAGGGAAATCAGTACATCATTGTGTTTACGGACCACTTCTCGCGTTACAGCGAAGTAGCCGCCATTCCAGACCAGACCTCGGAAACTGTGGCAAGAGCCCTAGTGGAACGCGTCATCCAAAATCATACCACTCCTTCCATCCTAATCTCGGATAACGCCCTTAGTTTCACTTCCAAACTGTTCGAGTCACTCTGTAACATGTGTAAAATTAAAAATACACACATTGTGGCATACCATCCGCAGGCAAACGGCTTAGTGGAAAGGCACAATCGAAAGATCTTGGAAGCCCTGCGCCACGTTGTCGATGCATCCTCCCGTACATGGGATGATTCCCTTCCCATGGTACAAACAGCCATCAACAATGGCTATAATGTGTCCATCGGGCACCCCTCATTTCGTCCTCTATCACTACGACAAGCGTCTACCTTTTGATTTGCCAGACCAAACCGACCCGGCAGTTCTAACATCTTCCGAAATGGCAGAAGCAAATCAGCAACTAGCTGAACGATCTTTCAAGATTTTTTACATAATCCGCTATGCCCTCGACCAACGAAACCAACAGATGGAGCAAGAGCAACATAGGCGTCATCCCCGTCAACGGACTATAATCGTCGGTATGCGATGTTATCTGAAGAGCGTGAAACCGCCAGGTGCTCATCGCAAATTATACCCAAAATGGGATGGCCCATATAGGATTATGAAAAACCTCGGAAAAAATCGTTATGAAATCCTCGACCTCCGGGATCATTCCAAACTAAAGATCATTCACGCTGACAATTTGAAGATAGCTTCCGAACAACACCTTCCCAAGAAACAGCTGCCAGGCGTTCGAACCGCCTATCCTTCAAAAGGTCAAGGTATTAACAAATCGAGCAGGGATCAAAAAACTGAAGTGGTCACCGCGGGAACCGCTACCCATGACGAAGATTGGTACCTCGTAATACCACCAGTACTCGAGGCAATCTCTGAACAAAAGGAGGCCCCAGAGCCAAGCGTCCAATCGGACTCAGACCCTGGAGAAACCCCTTCGAGAGGATCACTCAGTGGAACTCTACCATCTCCTCCAACTCCACCATCTCCTCTGTTACCACCCTCACCGATTGATGATCGACGCACGGACCCTACATACCGCCCGCAAATGCATCACCCCACGTGAACTAGAACCTTCACATAAGAAACGAACCCGCTCAGAATCCGAGCTCAACGGTCGACCCCCATTGCCACCAAAACGAGGCCGACCCTTTCGCCCACAAACACAAGTATCCACACAAGTATCCACACAACTACCCCCAGCTCCGTATAACCTAAGGCGTAGAAATGAATAAAATTGTCCCCCTTATAATTTTCCAAATTATTTACTCTTGTAGACCTAGCATTAAAATTTCTACCGGAGTTGTTATAGAAAAACTTGCAGAAGGTAAATTTTTGAAAGGGCACGCAGACCTTTATATAAATTTGCAACCCCCTGCTAGAATTAAAATCAATCTCCTTCAGATACAAACCCAATTAAAAACGTTTGAAAGTAAAGTCCAGAATTCTTTCCAAGGAAAAGATCAGATTAGTCGCGTTCTGTTAGAAAATACCCTCGAAAATATTCAAACTACAGCACGCGCCCTATCAGAAATATTAGCCTTACCATGGATACAAACTGAAACTAAAAATTCAGAAAACTTTAACCAAAGAAGTAAAAGGGGACTGATAGATATAGGAGTGAAACTGTTCAAAGGTTTATTCGGATTAGCAACCGAAGAAGATATTAAAAGAATTGAACTTAAATTGAATCTCTTCGCGCGAAATCGACAATATAATGGACACATGTTAGAACAAACTATTAGGTCATTACACGAAAACAATCGCTTCCTCCACTCCCTTTCGGACAGATTCACATACCTTGAATCCATGTTAGCTCAATACAAAGAACACAAAAGATATCTAGAATTAATAGAGATAATGAACCTACAAGTAACCCTAATCGATAAATACTTACAACGAATAACTATGATTCATTCCAAGGTTTTGCGTGCAACCCAGCTAGCCCATGGAAAAATCACTCTTTCCACCCTAATACCATGGGAAATACTTCAGTCCTTGATTCACACCGCCCAGTCACAATTAAAATTATCACCCATATTCCCACTCAACCACACTAATTACCCTCAATTTCTAGAATACACCTGGACTGTACATGGACCACGCCCCTACACATACCTCATAATTATACCATTTTTCGATGTCCTCACTTGTGACGTATATAAATTTCACCCTTTCCCAACACCCTACCAAAACAACTCTAATGTCCATCGATTATATTTACCCACCGTACCACCTTACCTTTTCCTCACCAAAGATCTGTCAGCTTATTCTATGATGTAAGATAGCGACGTCCGGCATTGCCGATTCCCGCAACCAAATAAACAACTCGTCTGCCCTCCACTCAAACCAGTTATTCTTCCAACTACTAGGTCTTGCTTTATCGACTTAATTCGTGACCGGCATGCCCCGGTATGTTCATTTAAAAAATTTCATTCCCCTAAAACCATCCAACTACGAATTGGACCAGACATCTGGGTTTCTATCGCGAACAGGACTGCCGCTACTCTCGAGTGTCCATCGAATTATTCCCTCATCACAATCCCTATGGTTATTCGGCTACCAATTGGTTGCTCCTTGCGTTCAAAAGCCCTCCAAATATACAACCCGTACAAAGTTACCCTTAATAACTCATACCCATTCCCGTCGCAAATTAAATTTAAACCCGTCATAGAGATCTTAAATCTCTCCATAAAACCTGTAACCATCCTACCCGAACTACATGCCCCTGAATGGAATGATCAATTGAGCCGGTTTAAAATTTCGGATGATAACCAAAATAACCTCTTACAAATACTACAACCGGTTACCATTTTCTCAACATCTGCCGTTAGTATCATTATTGTATGTGCTTTTATCCTCGCTATATTTGTAGTGAAAAGATCATTCTGGGAACAAAGAAAACCAAGTGACACGGAACATGAAACTATTTATGCACGACCAAGAGTGCGTACCCAGACCACGTGAACTAGACTTAACCACCCGACTTACGTTGTATATATAACTCTGTATTATAAAACCCATAGTTATCATCTAGTTAGCATTAGTTAGGATGTTACATTATTATATTAATATCATTCTAGAGGGAAGATCCCTGTAAAAATGAACCATAAATAACACTGGTCAACAACAATTTTGTCACAAGGGTTTTGATGGGTGTTCTAAGTGTACTTTTTCATGCTGAATCTAAATATGAAATCAGATTTTTTCTATCAGGCTTAGTTTACTTGTGACGCTATGTTCATTTTTTCCTCATTTAGCATCATCACCGGATAAAAAAATAATAACATATTATATATAATTAAGTATATAACAATATTATAATATAAAACATTATAAAAATAATAAATATAATAATATATTATATTAATTAATATAACTATAATAAAATATATTAATATTAATATATATGTTGTATTAATTTTTCTGTAAAATTAGTACAATTTATTCCTTTGGGGAGAAAGTTCTGATAATGCTGGCAGGATAAATTTGGTCGGAGCAGCAGACTGTGCAGGTTGAAACAGGTTTGTACCTGTTCAGACATGAGCCTAGTTTCTGTGTGTAGAGCAGCTCCAAGTCAGTCTGCTTGTAAATGTCACAGTGTTAACAGCTAGTGTCTGTTGCTTCTTGTTAATTTTACACCAGTGTTGTATTCATATAGATGTTTTGTAATGCCGCGGAACTGTCTGAATCATCCTAATTCCTTTTGTTATGTATGTGGTGATCTAACTTTAAAATCCCAGAAACATAACTTTACACCATTAGTAAAAAAATGCTATGAACTTTATTTCGGATGTAAAGTAGGCGATCAGGACAAGAGTTGGGCCCCTCACATTTGTTGTGTGACATGTGTAAGACTACTTACAGGATGGCTAAACGGTTCACGTCACATGCCATTTGCTATTCCAATGATTTGGAGGGAACCCAAAGATCACACAACAGACTGCTATTTCTGCCTGGTAAATACAAAGGGGATCACTTCAAAAACAAAGAGCCTTATGAAATACCCTAATCTACCGTCTGCAATGAGACCAGTTCCCCACAGTGCTCAACTTCCAGTACCAAATCCTCCTGAACATGTAAGTTTAAGTGATGAGGAATCAAACGTAGCTGTAGCATATCACGAGGAAAAAGATGAAGACATTTCTCATCCAACATTCCAGGCTACCTGTTCCTCCAATGAACCACATTTACTGTCACAAGGAGATCTAAATGACCTAGTTCGTGATTTGAAATTATCTAAGAAGCAGGCTGAACTTTTAGGTTCAAGATTAAAGGGTTGGAATCTACTGCAACGTGACACTAAGTTTGTTTTTTCCGCAGCCGCCATGATGAATTCAAAGAATGGTTCTCCCATGAAGATGGACTTCTGTTTTGTAAAGATGTTAATTCAGTCATGGGGGCTCTGGTCATGAACAACGTGGATGAGGGGCGATTGTTCATTGACTCCTCAAAAGTCAGCTTGAAAGCAGTCCTTCTTCACAACGGAAATAAATTTCCTTCTGTACCTATTGCACATGCTGCAAACATGAAAGAGTCATACGACAACATGAAGTTGCTTTTAGAAAAGTTTCAGTATCAGAAATATAAGTGGAATATCTGTGGAGATCTGAAGGTCATTGCACTTTTGCTAGGGTTGCAGCTAGGTTACACCAAGTACTGTTGTTTTTATGTGAGTGGGACAGTAGGGACAAGCAAAACCACTACGTTAAGAAGGATTGGCCAAAACGCACCTCACTTGTTCCAGGCAAGAAAAATGTTGTGAATAGTTCACTTGTTGACCCTGAGAAAGTGTACCTTCCTCCTTTGCATATCAAGCTTGGACTTATGAAAAACTTTGTTAAAGCGATGAATAAAGCGCAAACAGGATTCACATACTTGAGAAATATGTTTCCCCGGATCAGTGATGCCAAGATTAAAGAAGGCATTTTTGTAGGCCCTCAGATCAGAGAATTGTTAAGAGATGAGAGATTTGAAGGAGAATTGAATGAAGTTGAGAAAGCTGCGTGGCAGAGTTTCAAAAGTGTCTGCACAAATTTTTTGGGAAATCACAAGGCAGAAAACTATCCTGAAATAGTAGGAGATCTTCTTAAGTCTTACCAAACAATGGGGTGCAATATGTCATTAAAGGTTCATTTCTTGGACTCTCACTTGGACTTTTTTCCGGAAAACCTGGGTGCGGTAAGCGACGAACATGGTGAGCGTTTTCATCAGGATATTTCTGCCATGGAAAACCGTTACCAAGGCAAATGGAGCCCCAGTATGCTGGCTGACTATTGCTGGACTCTTAAGAGAGACATGCCTGAGGCAAAGCACAGCAGAAAATCAAAACAAGCTACTTTTTAAACTAAAGGTATGTCTTTTCGATCATATTTTAATAAGTATGTAACTATATGGGTTTTTAAAAATTAAATTGCATGTCACACAAAAACCAGACCTGATAGAGAAATTTTACAAACTTATTTGGATTCAGCACAGAAAATACTATAAGAATAAGGTATTTTCATTCTTGGGACACGAAAAAATTTTTTTTTGTTCCCCAGTATAATTCCCATATTCCTATACTATCTTATTCTTCATGTAATTCTTGTATTCATTTATATAGTTCTTGTATCCATTTAAAGAAAAAGTATCCATTTTAAAAATTCATGTTATATGGTTCATGTATTTATATAATCCTGTATATCCTTATATATTTAACTTCATATAATGCCTATACTCATATGTATGTACGTGTGTGTATTCATTTTTACATAAGGACCAAAATCGCCCAACGCGAGTTTGGATAAAATTTTTGATTTGCTTTCTACTTTGCCAAATAATTGGTGACCTGTTGTTTTTTAAAATCTCATAATCATTTTTTTAGATTTCGCTTAATAAGGAATCGTGCTTAGCTTTCCAATGTTCTATTTTGTATACATTCCTTTCGTTATAAAAGATGAGATCATGTCTTGCCTAAGCATTAAAATTGTACATCTTAAACCTTAAAATTTTACTCATATGCTTTTAGTGTAAAGATGCATAGTTCGATTTTCACTTTTAGTTAACTTGGCAGATCATGATAACATCAGATCTGAAAAGTCGCGGTTTAAGATAAAAATATGGTTTCGTCTTCAAATATTTTGTTTACTCGTTCAAGCCTTACCACAGCTAAAAATTTACTTATTTTCGAATATTGTGCAAAAATAATACAGCCTTTTTAGCAATTAATAATAATGATGTTAGCAGTTTGGGGTATAAAACCCACTAAAAATCTTCCATTGTAATTCAGAAGCTAATTCAGAGGCTGAGCACTACTTGTACATTTTAGCAGTAAATTACAGTAAAAGATAGTTTTTATCTTATCCTTCGAGCCTTGCTCTCTTCAGAAGAACTTAGTCACTAACCTTTCCGGATACGCTATAAGAAGAGTCCGGAACCTCAGCATTTTTAGTAAGTCTATCAGAATCCTCCGAGCCACTATAGAAAACTCGGAGAGTAATATAGAAGAAAACTACTTTCAAGTCACACATCCGTTGCTGCCACCTAACTAGAACCCCCGTCGACTTCGAACCATCCCGGGCCATAGACGGAGGGGTTAACAACATATATATATATATATATATAATATATATATATATATATATAATATATATATATATATATATGTGTATATATATATGTATATATATATATATATATGTATATATATATATATATATAGATATATATATATATATATATATATATATATATATATATATATATATATATATATACATGTATGTGTATATGTATATATATATATTACACAAACTCAGAATGGTCCCCTGAGAAACTTATATGTTAAACACAGACCGTGCATGGAACAAGGAACTCTTCTGGGAAAATTAAATCCACTATAGTCCGAATAAGTAATGGTAAATGACAAATACCATAGTTTTTCTTTTTCATGATGCTAGCCCGACGTGGGCAACGGGTCTCTCGCAAAGAGGTCCCATAAATATAGCTTCCCTTACCAGCTATCTGCAAAGCAGACAGGATCCAGCTTTGGGACATGGATCTAGGGTTTAAAGCAAGCCTAGTCCCACTACATTTAGAACCTCTATATAAGTAAAAGACTCGTTGCATTCACGTCGGATTGAATAAATCACAGAAAAAGGGGTAACTATTGTATTTTTAGCCAAAAAAACAAAACATAAACTTCAACGGGACATTGAGCGTCCACTTTTCAAGGCACGTAACACGTCCGTTTAATATACACAAACTCAGAATGGTCCCCTCAGAAACTTATATGTTAAACACAGACCGTGCATGGAACAAGGAACTCTTCTGGGAAAATTAAATCCACTATAGTCCGAATAAGTAATGGTAAATGACAAATACCATAGTTTTTCATTTTCCTGCGAGAGACCCGTTGCCCACGTCGGGCTAGCATCATGAAAAAGAAAAACTATGGTATTTGTCATTTACCACTACTTATTCGGACTATAGTGGATTTAATTTTCCCAGAAGAGTTCCTTGTTCCATGCACGGTCTGTGTTTAACATATAAGTTTCTCAGGGGACCATTCTGAGTTTGTGTATATTAAACGGACGTGTTACGTGCCTTGAAAAGTGGACGCTCAATGTCCCGGTTGAGGTTTAAGTTTTGTTTTTTCGGCTAAAAATACAAAAGTTACCCCTTTTCCTTTGATTTATTCAATCTGACGTGAATGCAACGAGTTTTTACTTATGTAGAGGTTCTAAATGTAGTGGGACTAGGCTTGCTTTAAACCCTAGATCCATGTCCCAAAGCTGGATCCTGTCTGCTTTGCAGATAGCTGGTGAGGGAAGCTATATTTATCGGACCTCTTTGCGAGAGACCCGTTGCCCACGTCGGGCTAGCACCATGAAAAAGAAAAACTATGGTATTTGTCATTTACAATTACTTATTCGGACTATAGTGGATTTAATTTTCCCAGAAGAGTTCCTTGTTCCATGCACGGTCTGTGTTTGACATATATATATATGTGTGTGTGTGTGTATATGTATATATATATGTGTATATGTATATATATATATATATGAATGTGTATATTAGTGATGGATCGAGTGGTCGGTTTTTCACAACCGCGGTTGCGGTTGTGTTTGCGGTTGTCGAATTTTTTCCAACCCCGGTTGCGGTTGCGGTTATCATATACTAGGAAAAATGCGTAATTATTAACTGGATTTAGCCACTATAGTGCGATTTAGCCACACTTGGTACATAATATATAGTAAATAGTATTTATTTAGTAAATACCTTATGTTGAACACAAGTTTTGCAATACACCGCTACCGCTATTTGTGTGTTGCAAAACTTGTGTTCAACATAAGGTATTACTAAATAAATACTATTTAAATGAAGTATATTCTAAACTTATATAGCTATTATGAAAGAATAGGTCAAATTAATTAAAACCATATTTTGCACTAAGTGTGTTACCAGGATGAGGGACGAGGACCCATCGCACTGTTCATCCCACCTACCACTTTCCCCAGCCTCCACCCATTGGAAAGTTATGGATTATTATTCATTTGAAAAACTGATGTCAAACTTAATGACAGGCAGTGTGAATTTCAAGAATAATATTTTTGCTGCATTTTCACCTTTCAAGCGGCAACGCCTCTCATCGTACAATGTTCCCGCTCCACTGAAGAGCTGCTCGCTTGGAATGCTACTTGAAGGGCAAGCAAGATATGTTCTTGCAATACAGCCAATTAAAATTAACTAAGCTTTTACAACCGCAACCGCACTTATGGAACGGCGGTTGCGGTTACGGTTGCGGTTGTGAATTTTTGTGCGGTTGTAGTGCGGTTGCGGTTGCGGTTATTCGATCCATCACTAGTGTATATGTATATATATATATGTATGTATGTGTATGTGTGTATCTATGTATGTGTATATGTATATATATGTATGTATGTGTATACACGTATGTGTATATGATATACATATGTATGTGTATATGGTATACATATATGTATGTGTGTATATAATATATATGTATACATATATACACACATACATATATGTATATATATATATATATATATATATATATATATATATATATACAGTATATGATGAATATATATATATGTATGTGTACATGTATATATATATATATATATATATATATATATATATATATATATATATATAGTATATATATATATATATATATCTATATATATATATATATATATATATATATATATATGTATATGTATATATATATATATATATATATGTATAAATGTATATGTATATGTATATATATATATATATATATATATATATATATATATATATATATATATATATATATATATAATCATGCGGGTTGCTTCTACAGAGCTTCAATTTAATATTTAGGAGAAATCCAATGACTACATAAACAAAACTAATGAAATCCTAAGTGATCTTACTAAATTCAAACAAATTCTAGAACCTGTAAATAAAGTCATTGTAAGGTAGAAGACCAGGTTAATAGATTTCTGTCACGACTAAAGTCCTTAAAGATAATAAAAAATGATACTTACTCTCAGTTGTTCGCATCTGGTGCTAATCTTGCTCAATTATACTGTCTGCCTAAAATCCATAAAGCTGGAACACCTCTCCGTCCTATTTTAGCTTCGTATAACTTACCCACCTTTCAATTGGCAAAATTTGTTGTTCGTCTCCTGTCCCCCTTTGCGAAAAATGCTTACACTATAAATAACTCGTTTGAATTCCAAAAAGACCTCCTGGGTAAAAACTTCGATTCAAAAAAGTTTTTTGTCAGTTTTGATGTAAAGTCACTTTTCACAAATGTACCTGTATCTGAAACTATTGCCATTATTTTAGATAGGGTTTTTAGCTCAGTTGATAATTTTCATGGTTTTTCATTGTCTCATTTGAAGGAACTTTTAGAATTGGTCTTCAAACAATGCTATTTCACTTTCAACAATAAGGTTTACCAACAAATTGATGGGGTAGGGATGGGATCACCAGTCGGACCGTTAGCAGCTGACTTTTTTATGACTCATTTAGAAAGTGTAATTTTTAGACAATCTCCCACTCATCTCAAGCCAATTTTCTATCGACGCTTCGTTGATGATTCGATAGCAGTCTTTGATAATGCGGTACAAGCGCAACAATTCTTTAACTTCCTAAATTCTTTGCACCCCAATATAACGTATACAATGGAAACTGAGCAAAATGGCTCCCTCCCCTTCTTAGATCTTTTAATTTCGAAAAACGGTGATTCTATTACTACATCAGTTTACAGGAAACCCACTTTCACTGGTTTGGGCATGAATTTTTTTAGTTTTACTGATTTCAACTATAAGATGTCTTGTATTAAAACTCTCCTGTTCAGAGGATATAATTTGACCTCTAATTTTACCTTACTTAATGATGAATTTAATAATCTAAGATCATACTTTACTAATAATAGTTTTCCTGTTCAATATGTAGACAAACTAATTAGATCCTTCTTAAATAATGTTTATAGCCCTCAACTTCCATGTATTACAGTGCCGAAGGATATAAAATATTTCTTGGTACCTGAAATGGGTCCTTTGAATAAGGAATTTAAGCTTAAATTTACAAAATTGTTAAGGAAATTTTTTTATCATACTGATTTCCGCATCATATTTATTAATAAAACGTCTTTAGGTAGCTTTTTCTCAGCGAAGGATCGAACCCCTGACTCGTTGCGTAGCGGTGTTGTATATTTATTTACCTGCCCCAGGTGTCCTTGGGAATTACATCGGCAGCACTGTTCGCTCTCTCAGGGCTAGATTTTATTCGCATATGGGAATAAGTGGCCGAACAGGTAAAATTTTAAAAACTAAGGAAGCCTCGAGTATTCGTGAACACAGCATTAAATGCAAAATTGATGTCACTTTAGACAATTTTAAAATTCTTGGTTGTAATACTTGTCCCAACTCACTAAGAATTTTAGAATCCCTTTTCATTAAAGCATTGTCCCCTAGTCTGAATGTTGACTCATCGGCCGTCCCTCTCAATTTGCTATGATCCCCTCCTTCCCCAATTCCTTATAATCCCTCCTTCCCCAATCGCCCTCGCCATCCTTCGTGCCCGTTCTTTGCCTCTGCTCAAATTAGTCAGCCTCGGATACCGCAGTGTAAGGTAGATAGCTCCATTGTTCCAGTGTACTATTGGTAATTTTTCCAGTGTATTAATTTCACATTTACTACATTTATTAATTTAAAAATAACTTCTTAATTTTTATATGTAAATCTGTATAACTTAGAATTTAAACCCTCTTTTCTCAGTCTTTAAAATTTGTCTTTACGAATAGGTTATAGAAATTTTCTGTTTTGTTTTTCATTCAATATTGATTTTAATTTCACATTGTTATTAAACAGCCTGAAGATGAGCGTATTGCTCGAAACGTTGCGCAATAAAGAAGACTTTTCATGGCATTTACATTTCTCCTTGTCATTGGATTTCTCCTAAATATATATATATATATATATATATATTATATTATATATATATATATATATATATATATATATATATATTATATATATTTGTATTGTATATGTATATATATGTATGTGTGTATGTTATATATATATATATATATATATACTTTTGTTGAGTTTGAACGACGGTTCAGTATCGACCTGCGGTCGACCCCTCTGCAGCATCCCGCCTCATTTGCGGGACTTGGTGAAGGAGGGAATTGCTCTCTGATCGCCTCCTGCCCTCGTAGCCAGCCACGCATGGCTGGTCAGGGACTTTGCACAAGAATCTGTCCAGCTGGTTCTTGAAGTTATTCAGGTTGGTGTGCTGGAGATTCCTCACTTCTTTTGGAAGGACATTGAAAAGCTTTGGGCCCCATATTCTGAGGGTATTTTCCATCCTCGTTTTCATGGCTCCTTGTCCCACCGCAGCTGGGCCGTACAAAATCTGCCTCTTCTCTCATTCCAGTTTGTTTCTATTTCATTTCTGAGGTTAGGGACAGAGCCTTCAAGTATGTTCAATATGTATATTATTGTGTACCGCTCTCGCCTTCTTTCAAGAGAGTAGAGTTCCAGGGATTGTAGTCGAGACCAGTAGTCTTCACCTTCCGTTTCCTCTATCTTAGACGTAAAGTTCCTTTGTATAACTTCAATGCTCGCAATGTCTCTTTTTCTGTGTGGGCTTGTGAGTACTGAGCAATACTCAATTATTGGTAGGACTAGACTCTTCCATAATTTGAGCATGATGTTTGCTTTTCTGCTGCGGAAGCTCCTCCAGATGATTCCCATTATTTTTCTAGCCGTTGTGATTTTGATTTTATAGTGCTCTCTGAATTCTGCATCCGACGACATTATTACTCCAAGATCCCTGACTAGTGGATTTGGTGTTATCTGTTTGGCTTGCGGAGTTTTGTACCCTTTTTTCTGTAGCTCTTTGTTATTACCATATCTTAGAAGTTGGAATTTTTCTTCGTTGAACTTCATATTGTTGTCTTCTGCCCACTGGAATAATGTTTCAATGTCGTTTTGTAGTTTTCTTATGTCATCTTCGTTCAATATTTCCTTAAATATCTTCGTGTCTTCTGCGAAGCATGATACAATACTGTCTTTAATATCTGCATCAATATCTGCAATCATTATTATGAACAGCAAGGGAGCTAATACTGTCCCTTGTTGGACAGAGCTCACGACTTCCGAGACTTCCGATTTAACTCCGTTTACCACCACTCTTTGCGTTCTTTGCGTCAAGAAATTAAATATCCACCTTCCTAGCTTTCCAGTAATTCCTGTATCCTTAAGTTTGTGTGCTATGATTCCATGGTCACATTTATCGAAGGCTTTAGCAAAATCAGTATATATTACATCAATGTTTTGTCCTCGACACAATGTTCCTAATATTTTCTCCTGGTGGTCTAGTAGCTGTGACAGGCATGATCTACCAGCCCTGAAGCCATGGTGATTTGGGTTGTATGTCTTTTTCTTGTAGGTAGTAGGTAATTTTGGCTCTAATTATGCGTTCAAAACACTTTATAAGGTGTGAGGTGAGAGCCACTGGCCGATAATTTTTGGGCATTGCTTTGTTACCACCTTTAAATAGGGGGGCAATATTCGCGTTCTTTAAGGGGAGTGGAATTTGTCCTGTGTCGAGTGATTTCCTCCATAGTAAGTATAGCGGTTTTGCAATACTCTCTTTGCATTTCTTCAGAAATGTGGCACTCCATGTGTCTGGCCCTGGCGCTGAATTGTCTCGCATCTGTGATAAGGCCGTAATTACATCTCCTTCCGTGAACTCGAAGTCCATTAATAGGTTTGTGCCGGGATTTGTTCTTGGTTGATCTATTTCAATGTCGAAAAACTCGTCTGGGTTTTCCACTTCCATCTCGGACTTAGGGGTGCTAAACACAGATTTAAATTGTTCCCTAAGCAGTTCACTTATTTCTTTCGGGTCATTTGTGTATTCGGCCTCCCCGTCTATCAACGGTCCAATACTCTCTTTACACTGCATTTTCCTTTTCGCAAAAGTGTAGAAGTATTTTGGGTTATTTTTTATTTTTCCTGCTACTTTGTTTTCCTCCTCGTTTGTCTTATGTATGAATGTTTGCTATATATATATATATATATATATATATATATATATATATATATATATATATATATATATATATATATATGTATAAATATATATACATATATATATATGTATATATATATATATGTATGGGTCTGTATCGAAGGAGTGACATAACAAAGGAGTGACATAAATACCGTAACGAAGGAGTGACAGAATTGTTAAAATTAAGATTTTATTTCAAAAACTAGAAACCTAACCTAACCTAACCTAACCTAGCCTAACCTTACCTAACCTAACAGTTGCAAGCCTCTCTTCCCTCTGGATTTGTTCTTTCTTCTTCTTTGTTGGTATTTTCGTGTCACTCCTTTGAATTTTATCTCCGATTTGTCACTCCTTTGTTATGTCACTCCTTCGTTATGTCACTCCTTTGAATAGGACCGATATGTATATATATATATATATATATATATATATATATGTTATAATGTTATAATGTTTCAGACCAACAAAGACCCTCGGATCCACACATGACTGGTCTACCTAACTGTGTTCGTAATTGTGTATTGTGCATGTCCTCCGTGGTGGCGGAGGGGACCTACAATTTTACGTGGGTTCCGAAGCCACAAAGAACATAAGAAATTTTTATAGTGGGCACACTAGGGACCACTTCGGCCCATCGAGGTGCTCCCACTATGTAAAAACTGCCTGTACATTGGCAACAACCAATTTTTACAAAACTAAATAATTATCAATTTAAAACTAATTAATTATCAATTTAAAACTAAAGATAGAAGCTCTGGATCCAGATGTTCAAGTCATAATAGACTACGATCCGCAAATATGTTACACTCTATATCTATTTATAACTGATATGCAAATACATCAGATCCAAAGAATCCAGTCAATTTCATTATGGTATCCATCAATACCAGTACCTTGCCAACCAAAAATAACTCACGGTCCATATCAATTGCGGACCAATTCAAAATTTACAACCATATACATTACAATATATATACTTAGGAGGAAAAGTGTAGGTGTGGCTGTAAGGAATACAGTAATATAGAAATGTGTGTGCACCCAGTTTGGGTCTCCCATTTAAAGGTGTTTGCGGGGCAAGTGAAGAACATGAGTTTTTCAATACCTCACAGCAATATGGGGGGCACCGCGTGGCAGAGAAATTTCTTTAAATGGGGTGTGTAAGGACAGAGAGTATCCCCTAACCAAAGATGCTGCCTCCCTATATCCCACAACACTTGTGTTGAGCTGTGGGATCTATAACCTAAATGTACATAATATATATGAAATAAACTAGTACCAATCATGCAATAAAAATGGGCTTAAACACTATCACCAGATGTCCCTTGCAGACATCAAACTATCCAACCTTCTATTTACTATTCTATGCGTAAAAATGTTTTCGCAACTACTGCCTCGAATCTTCTACTTGTCAACTTACACCCATTATTTCTAGTCCTATTATATTGAGATATTTCGAAAAAGCTGTCCCTATCTACGTTATCGAACCCATTCATAAATTTGAAAACCTGGATTAGATCACCCCTTAGCCTCCTAGTCTCGAGTGTAGTCAATTTTAACTCTTTAAGCCTATCCTCGTACAACTTTGACCTAAGCGACGGAATCATCTTAGTTACTCGTCTTTGAACTCTTTCGATTTTGTCTATATCTTTGTGCATATGCGGATTCGCAACCACTCTTCTATCCAATTTATTACTACACCCGTGATTCCATGAGCCTTAGTTTTCTTAATGAGTCTTTTGTGCGGTACGGTGTCACACACTTTTAGAAAATCTAAATACACTACATCAACCGCACGATGACTATCGTAAACGTCAACCACGCTTTGGAAAAATTCTAAAAGATTAGTTAAGCAAGATTTGTTTGGCCTAAAACCGTGCTGCGTATTTCTAATTAAGTTATGCAATTCTAAGTGTTCGACTATAAGATCTCTAATTATTGATTCCAGTAGCTTACCTACAACAGACGTTAAACGTAATGGCCTATAATTTCTCGCCGCACCTTTATCGCTTTTCTTAAAGATAGGTGTTACGTTTGCTAACTTGAAATTATCTGGTACGCACCCCTCAGAAATAGACGCATTAAAACTCTTTGTTAGCGGCACAACAATGCTATCTTTTAATTCTTTTAGTTGTATGGGATATATGGAATCTAGCACCGGTGATTTACGCGTTTTCATTTTATCAATATAGCGCATTACCTCCCTTTCATTAACCACAATATTATCCAAAATATTACCATTATCAAAAGATATTATGTCTATGACCGTAGGGATATTCGTTACATCTTCTATAGTAAAAACTGACGTAAAGAATTCGTTTAGCAAGGTAGTCATTTCCTAGTTTTCAGAAACTAGATCTCTGTTAACATTTTTGAACTGCCCCAAGACACTTTTTACCGGATTTCTATTGTTGACGTATTGAAAGAATCGCTTGGGGTTTTCTTTACCGTCACGAGCTATGGAGATTTCAAATTCGCGCATGGACTTTTTTATTACACTTTTCGCTTCACGCCTTAGAGATATGTAGTTGTTTGGTAACCACAAATTCTCTTCATCGCACTTATTTAGCCTATAAGCACTATCTCTACTCTTTGTAATGTCTCCTACTCTAGAAGTAAACCAAAGGGCTTGTTATTTACTTTCGCACGCTTAATTTTGTACGGTACACATTCCTCATTTATAGTCCTAAATACTGTTTCAAACGATTCCCACATTAGTTTTGCGTTGGAGTTCCCCATTACGTTTTCCCAATTGACGTGTGACAATTTATTTCGAAATTTACAAAAGTCTGCGTGCTGGAAGTTAGGAATTTTAGTCGAGTTAGCTGGTTTCGAGTGACTTACTGAGAGGACAAACTCTACCATATTGTGATCGCTATTGCTTAACGGTTCTATTACTTGAAGATCAGTAATTAGCCTATCATCCGTAGTTACTACTAAATCTAAAATACTGTCCAACCTCCTAGGTTCCCCAACCTTTTGAATAAGAAAGCTTTCCTCGAGAAAATTAACTAAACGGTTACCTTCCGCGTCTCCCTGCATTGTATCGTAATTCACGTTAGCGCAATTATAGTCACCCATAACTAAAGCCTGCTCACTACCTATAATTCTCTTTAGTTCACGATATAACGCTTCGTCCGTATCAGCTGTTTGTTTAGGGGGCCTATATATAACCGGAACAACAAGTTTGAAATCGTTCAATTTAAGTTCTGCTATAGTCGAATCTATTGGTTCTGAAATTGTGTGCTTTACTTCTATAACTTTCGCAATATTATCTTTGATATACAATATAACACCGCCTCCTCGCCTATCTATTCTGTTTTTAACAAAAATTCTATAACCTCTAATTTGATACTCCCCTACAAAGTCACGTGTTTCAGTGCTAAGCCACGATTCATTTATCGCAATTAAATCATAGTCTTTACAAGCAACTAAAGAAAACAATTCGTTTATTTTATTTCGTAAGCTACGAGCATTTAAGGATAGAACCTTCAAATTGTTTGTAATTGCGACAATTTCGCGAGCGCAGGGGAAATTTGTGGAATTTACGCTGGGACCGTTCGAGTTACGGCAGCCTGAAAAGAAGAGACAGTATTATGAAATAGTCTTCCTAAACGCGCAGCTCCAACGTCATTGTGTATGTGTATATATGTATATATATATATATATATATATATATGTATGTGTATATATGTATCTATATATAAGTATGTGTATATATGTGTGTATATGTGTATATATATATATATATATATATTTAAAATTATATATATATATATGTAAATATTTATATATATATATATATATATATATATATATATATATATATATATATATATATATATATATGAAATTTATTTCACGAAAGTGACACGTGAAAAATATTTATGATAAATAAAACCACGAAGGGAAAAGAAACACAAAGTGGTGCTCAAGCGCTTTCGTCTAATGACATCCTCAGGAACACTGGAGTGAAAGGAGAGTTCAAGGCAATATATAGGTTACAAAAATAAACATATATATATAGTAAGTATAGAAAAAATTGTGGGAGGAGCAAACACATTTTTATGGAAAAATGACACTTTTAGCACTTTGCCCGAAATTCAACATAAATTCAAATGGGTTGTTTATGAAACAGGTCACAAAAGAATAAAGAAATAAAAATAAATATAAATATAAATTGGTAAAAATTACAAAATAATGCCTTAGTGATATATACGTCACAGCCTAAATGACCATAAAGAAATAAACCAATAGATAAAAAAAAAAAAAATTGTAAGTGGAGGCTACAAATTCAAGCTCAAAAGGAAAGTTTACAATCAATTTAATAGATGACGCCAAATTGATATATATGTCACAAAGAAATAAAGAAATAAACCAAAAAAAATAAATTGAAGGGAGGCACAGAAATTTATAAGGGAATAAAATTACCAAAGGTTTTTAAGTTATTGTCTGAATCATACATACTATGGTCACAAACGAATAAAAAAGTACAAGTAAATATAAATTGGAAAACAAAATGATGCCTAGATGATATATAAATAACTATAAAAATGTATACAACATATATAAGGTATATATACGAAATATAAACGCAATATATAAGGAAATATATATATATATGCATAAGGGAAAAAATTACCAAAGATTTTTATAATTATTGTCTGAAAAATCGGTAGGTCACAAAAGAATAAAGAAATAAAAATAAATATAAATTGGAAAAATTACAAATAATACAACTACACATGTATACCCGCATAACCAAATATATATACATATACATACATATATGTATACATACATACATATATATATATATATACATATACATATATATACATACATACACATACATACATATACACTAGGGTGTGACAGTTGCCCCAACTTTGTCCTACAATGCTGTTCAAAATTTTGGTGTTGCATATTGACATAAACAATACCCACGTGCAATTTTTTGAAGATTCATGCATATTCGAGTGAGCACCAGCAATTTGAAAAATAGCGATTTTGCTTATACGGCATACGCGCCTATATATGAGATTACACAACCATCATAATGGATATTAAAACAAATCATTTGCCTGTCTTAATTAAAAGCTGTTATCACTAACACAAAAAAGTTAATCATTCTTATTCTCTCATGGTACATTAAGGGGTTTTATCATATATTCACAAGGTATTATTTCTCTAGAGCAAGAAACCATGATTTCTGTTCGGAAACAGATGATCGTTTGCGCTGATTAGGAACGCGGAGTCTGTCATTTTCAACTACTTGAAGGACTTCTTGAAAGCGCTCCTCATCCCTGGCAACATTAAGAAAGTCATGGCAAAGTTTTACACCACGCTCTGCAGCCTCATTGACGACCTGAAGCTTGTCCACAACCCGTTTCATGTTCAGGTAGTCGTCATGATCCGCCCATTCACTGGCTGAAACTGTGGAGAAACTGATAGGGCATGCCTAAAATGGTGAAGAACCGGCTTGAGTCAGGCCCAATTAGGTCCACCAGGGCAGTGCCACTTTCTGGGACAGGGGGAAGATATGGCTTTCCATAGCCCCCATGATTGAGCCCCACTCTCTTAGTAACTTCAGTGCCTTCATGGCAAAGAAGGGCCTTCCTCATCTCCTCTTTTGTCCTTTCTTGTACTTGGGACGAGAACAAAGCCAGTGGGGCCAACTCCTCAGTTAGGTACCAAGTGTGTCTACCGAGTGCCACACGTGCTTTGTCAACTATTGTGGCGTCATATGGGGCAAATTCAGCCAAGGTTTCGACCAAATTCAAGTCATTCAGTGGCGCACTTGCTGGAACGGGGCAAACAATCCACCATGGGACATAAACAGCGACTGTGAACACAGCAAACCGTTCTAACTTGCTGATTTGACTTTTAGTCACAACCTCGGCTTTGGGAAACTGCTCTTTGATCTGGCCTGACAAAAGAACAATCTTGAGGGTATAGAGCAGTTTAGCCATCCACCTTGCTTTGTGAAGTGCGCCGGGGTAGACCATTGTGAAGTTCACTGGCTCGGATCCTTTAGTTACAAGCAGCAGACAAAGCTCTACCAGCTCCTTGTAGTCGCCACGTGTAAATGGTTGGGCTAAAGATTCACGGAAGAAGTCAGCCATCTCCTGCTGGCGCTCCTCAAACACTCCAGGCATTGCGGGGTAGTAGTATTCTTTTTTTCATTGTACGCCAGTTGAGAGAAATGGTTCTTGAACCTAGAAATGCAATTATTGGGATTATTGTATTTCGTACTAATCTATAATATTGTTTTAGGGGTATTAAGATTGATATGATCGATCATTTGCTTGGTGTTAGTATATCTTATAAGTCTAATAAAAGAAATTCCACTAAATTTGTTCATTAGATAATAATACTGTATTCCTTGTTATTTTGTAAAGCTTATGACTCACCTCTGGAAAACCATTATGTTTGGACTTGAAGAGCCCTCCACTTTCAAGCAATCCCAGCAAACACCTAGGATGACTTCGCCCACATGCCTGCGACAGGCGCACCAGAATACGGCACGCTCTAATTCCTTTTGGAGGGAGACGCAAGCAGCTGTTTTTTGTCCTGAAAAAAAATGTAATTGTAGTTTAAGGCCACCATTTCAGGCACGTGCTTTTTGCAGATTTCTGTTAAATCATTCACTGTATTTTGGTATTAATGTCGTGATAAATTCATGCTGATGTTTGAAATAGGTTTACCTGTATTGGATGAAGTTGTGTCGAAAACTATACCAACGACATTCTGTTCACACTCCCAATCGACCAGAAGTTGTTTGGTTGCTGTTGATATCAAGTCTCCTTGAACCAGGCCAGCTTTTTGAGTCAAATGCGGAAGAGGTGGGACTCCAAGAAGCTTTGTGCCATTGACACCAGACACAAGAATGGGCAGGCGGTCATCAGTGCCTTTGGAATCCAGCGTGTCCATAAGTTTACCATCCCAGTGCACCAGTACTTTGTCTGATGGTTGCCATTCATCCATGATTTTTAAACTTATTTCTGACACGATGGAAGCTCGGTATCGGTGGGCCGTCCTTGCATTTAGACTCAGCTTTAATGTATCTCTACCACATGCAGATACAAGGGAGTACACAATTGCACTCAGCTGGGTCGGCGAGATGTTGTTTCGAACACTGCATGAAACAAGTTCTGCCGACTTCAGAATATCATGGGGCACAAAAATTGAAACTCCCTCTTTCACTGTTCTCCGATGTTTTCTCTTTGGTTCAGCAGTGCTGGCCTCATCAATGTCATCGTCCTCATCAGAGCTAATAGGTGAATCAATATCAGCCTGTACATTCTCAGCATGATCACATTGCTCTCTCTCTTGTCGCTTCTCTTCTCGCATCTGCCTTTTCTGTCGCTTCTGAACCTTTTCTGTGAGTACTTTGTTTACCCCAGAGTAGGTAGCTACTCTGTCACTTAGCATGCTTTTCATAAAGAGTATGTCAGTATCGATGGCATCTTGTTCGGCCTGAGTTTTCCCCTTTTTCGCAGCCGCCATGTCTTTCAACACTGTGTTCTTATAAAATTTCATCGTCAGGCTCAATTCTGATTTAAACTTCATAATTCCAGAATCATCAGCCCGTCTTCTATCCTCATCTTTTTCATAAGCATCATGTAGTCTTTGTCATAGTAAGTTTTAATCACTCGGCCAATATTGTTCCTGCCTGTAATGGTCGGGACATTCGCCTTCTGGTAATGCAAAAGCACATTGTCAATGGTGGCAGATAAAGCCTGGTCCCAATGCATATCCCGAAGGTTTGCTAACAGACATAGTAAGACCTGCCTATTAGTTGGCAGTTTGCAGCCCTTTATTTCCTTTTCTTCTTCTCGGGATACGGTGCCCAATAACATTCTGACATACTCATCATCTTGCCGTGTATCCATGATTAAATTCTCTATTCACAACATCAAATCACTGTCAAGGGAAAAGAAAAGAGCATCATTAAAATTAAATGCAATAAAATAATACGTGGAAAATTTGTGGGTCAGCGTTCCAGACCCGGAAATGAAAATCTGATAAAATGTGCTATTTTCACACTTATTTATGAAGGTCATAAGCTGAAATAGCAATACTTGCTGGTACGACGGTGCTAGCTCAAACATGCACCGATCTCCAAGAAAATTTACAGGGGTGTTTCCTAGATAAATACACAACACTAAAACTTTGAACAGCATTGTAGGACCATTGTTTGATTTTTGGAGAGCAACGGTCACACCCTAATATACACGTATCTAAGAAATACGCATACAACAATAAATTGAAAAATATAATTGAAAGAGAAACATACAGATTTATAAGGAAAAAGAGACAAACACAAATTTTTACCACAGATTTAGCAACCTGCCCTTTTTGTTTAAATCCATTCTGAAGGAATTCAGAGCAACAGGATCGAGTTGAAACAGACCTTTACTCATGTTAAAGTTATTTGTAAGTTGAATTATAGCCGATTCAAGAATATTTCTATTAACAATGTTGCTAGAATGAAACAAAACTGAAGCATTATTCCAATCAATACAATGGGATAACTCTGACAAATGGACAAAAAGGGCAATGGACAACTGTCCCGTTCTAACGGAATATTGATGCTGTTTTACACGCGTTTGCAAATCCTTTCCCGTCTGACCTATGTAAAAGGAATCACATTGCTTACACCCAATTTTATAGATAATGCCTAAATTATTGGTATGGCTATTTTTTACTATGATGTTTTTCACAATATTGTTATATGAAAAAACTACACTGATATCCAAAAGTTTAAGTACATTAGCAATGCCTAAGAAGCCCGGGAAAAATGGAAGTACTAAAATATTCTTTGACAAGGTGCGAGTGTTATTATTCACACGATAGAAGGTTCGTTTAGCCTTATTAAGACAAGATTCCATGAACGCAGATGTGTAACACAGCTCACTTCCAATACCGTTGATGCCGAATTGGAAAATATCAACGGTATTGGAAGTGAGCTGTGTTACCCATCTGCGTTCATGGAATCTTGTCTTAATAAGGCTAAACGAACCTTCTATCGTGTGAATAATAACACTCGCACCTTGTCAAAGAATATTTTAGTACTTCCATTTTTCCCGGGCTTCTTAGGCATTGCTAATGTACTTAAACTTTTGGATATCAGTGTAGTTTTTCCATATAACAATATTGTGAAAAACATCATAGTAAAAAATAGCCCTACCAATAATTTAGGCATTATCTATAAAATTGGGTGTAAGCAATGTGATTCCTTTTACATAGGTCAGACGGCGGGAAAGGATTTGCAAACGCGTGTAAAACAGCATCAATATTCCGTTAGAACGGGACAGTTGTCCAGTGCCCTTTTTGTCCATTTGTCAGAGTTATCCCATTCTATTGATTGGAATAATGCTTCAGTTTTGTTTCATTCTAGCAACATTGTTAATAGAAATATTCTTGAGTCGGCTATAATTCAACTTACAAATAACTTTAACATGAGTAGAGGTCTGTTTCAACTCGATCCTGTTGCTCTGAATTCCTTCAGAATGGATTTAAACAAAAAGGGCAGGTTGCTAAATCTGTGGTAAAAATTTGTGTTTGTCTCTTTTTCCTTATAAATCTGTATGTTTCTCTTACAATTTTATTTTTCAATTAATTGTTGTATGCGCATTTCTTACATATGTATATATGTATGTATGTGTATGTATGTATACATATGTAAGTATGTATGTATGTATATATGTATGTATATGTATATATATTTGGTTATGCGGGTATACATGTGTAGTTGTATTACTTGTAATTTTTCCAATTTATATTTATTTTTATTTCTTTATTCTTTTGTGACCTACCGATGTTTCAGACAATAATTATAAAAACCTTTGGTAATTTTTTCCCTTATGCATATATATATTCCTTATATATTGCGTTTATATTTCGTATATATACCTTATATATGTTGTATATATTTTTATAGTTATTTACATAATTATCATCTAGGCATCATTTTGTTTTCCAATTTATATTTACTTGTACTTTTTTATTCGTTTGTGACCATAGTATGTATGATTCAGACAATAACTAAAAAACCTTTGGTAATTTTATTCCCTTATAAATTTCTGTGCCTCTCTTGCAATTTATTTTTTTTGGTTTATTTCTTTATTTCTTTGTGACATATATATCAATTTGGCATCATCTATTAAATTGATTGTAAACTTTCCTTTTGAGCTTGAATTTGTGGACTCCACTTACAATTTTTTTTTTTTTATCTGTTGGTTTATTTCTTTATGGTTATTTAGGCTGACGTATATATCACTAAGGCACTATTTTGTAATTTTTTCCCATTTATATTTATATTTATTTTTATTTCTTTATTCTTTTGTGACCTGTTTCATAAACAACCCATTTGAATTTATGTTGAATTTCGGGCAAAGTGCTAAAAGTGTCATTTTTCCATAAAAATGTGTTTGCTCCTCCCACAATTTTTTCTATACTTACTATATATTATAT
>JAJOZX010005483.1:0-35000 GCA_023014485.1 Bathynomus jamesi | reverse complement strand
CCCATGCTGACTACTATTAATCAAATCTCTACTTTCTAAGTGATCGATGATACGATCCCTAACTACGGATTCCAAAAGTTTACAGACAATTGACGTTAAGCTAATGGGCCTATAATTGCTAGCTACTGCGCAGTCACCTTTTTTTAAAATAGGCGTGATGTTAGCTAATTTGAAGGTTTCAGGAATAATCCCGTTTCGAGTGACTGATTAAAAATCTTCGTTAAGGGGCCTACGATAACGTCTTTCAAATCTTTCAAATGTCTGGGATAAAAAGCGTCAGGGCCTGGAGCCTTGCTAACTTTTAGCCTATCGATATAATGCGAAATCTCACCCTCGCAAACAGTTATTTCATCCAAAATAGTCTCGCTACTAAATGGAACTATATCGTCCACGTCAGGGACATTATTTACGTCTTCTACGGTAAAAACTGTCGCAAAAAAGTTATTGAAAATACCCGCCATCGCCTGAGCGTCAGAAGCCGAAGCGCCATTAACATCCACTAAAGGGCCTATGTTATCTTTTATCGGCTTACGATTATTAACGTATTCAAAAAACTTTTTTGGATTATGTTTACTATCCGCAGCTATAAGTATCTCTAAATTACGCTTAGCATTCCTAACCGATCTTTTAACCCGAAGTCTAAGCTCGATATATCTATTAAAGTTAGCTGTCGTGGCATTGCGCTTTTTAAGTCTATACGCTCTATTACGCTCTTTTATGAACTCGCCTATTTCCCTAGTCCACCACTTGGGCCTACCATGATTTCTAGCGCGCTTGGGCCTACGAGGAATAAACTCCCTTTCAATATTCCTGAAACTTTCTTTAAACGTCACCCAATGCAAATTTGTGTCATTACCCATAAATAAGCTATCCCAGTACACTTTTCTCATCCTATCCGCAAAACTATTAAAATTAGCCGTACGAAAATCAGGGACTTCTATTACGTTACTATCCTTAGTGTTTTCTATCAATAACTTAAACCTAAGAATTTGATAATCACTACATCCTAATCTCTCGCCTATTTCTAAACTATCGACTATATTTTCGCCGTTCGTCATCACCAAATCTAAAATATTGTCACCGCGCGTTGGTTCGGTAACTATCTGTCGTAAAAAATTATCCTTCATGAACTCAATCAATCTCAAACCCTCCTCATTACCAGTAAAAGCCTCGTAATTAACATTAGGGCAGTTAAAGTCTCCGACAATTATACTATTCCGATTGTCAATAAAGTTACCAAGAAGCGAGTAAAATCTACTATCGGTGTCGAAGGGTTGAACGGGAGGTCTATAAACAACAACAAAATTAAAACTAATACTACGCGCCCTAACTTCAAGCATATCGCATTAATTGCGGCCGGAAAATCTATCTTAACCTCGATAGCCCTAAAGGAATTAAGAATGTACAGCAAAACGCCGCCACCAAACCTATGTAACCTATCATTAGTAAAGAGTTTAAAATCCGGTATATCAAGTTCCCCCAACAAGTCCCGAGTCACGGTATTTAACCACGTTTCAGTGATAGCAACTATATCGTAGTTGCCGGAATAAATTATCGCCTTAAATTCGTTTAATTTACTTCTAATACTACGCGCGTTACAATAAAAGACGTTTAAGTTATTTTTTACCAAGGGCCGGTGTTCTAAACTATTTTTCACGTCGGGCCCGCGTTCCCCGGGCCCACAACGTTTAAAGAAGGCTTCAACCTATAAAACTTTCGCACATTTTCGTCTATTAACCTACCTAGCCTAGCATTACCTATTTCATTAAAATGCACCTCATCTTTTATATAAGGCTAGGATCACTGAATTCGGACCACAGCTTTACGAAGGGTACATTTTCCTCAGCACAAATCTCTTCTAATTTATTATTAAAAAATATTGTTTTTGACGTAATCCTAAGACCCAACCCGTGCCAAGAGGTAATACCTAGAACTAAAGACCTATCTGACCTCCCCCTCAGGGACCTAATTAACCCCCTATATCTCTCCAAAAGGTCAGGCACTCTTGTATCGGGCCTATACGAGTCGTTGCCTCCTACCATCGTCACCAACATCGAGTGACGGGAGGCAACGTCAATCCTATCCACTTCGTCTCTAACTCTGTCAACCCTGGCCCCTGGGAAACAGACTCTCCTCCTCTTGGTTGGATGCCGTTCAACGAACTATTTGTCCATGTGGCGCACTCAAGAGTCCCCAATTAAAATAGTTTCCCCCTCATTCACGTCCCTTTCCAAATGGGCGAAAGGGTTCGAAACCTCGATAGGGGGGGGGGGGATTCCTATCACCTAACGTACGCGGCCTAGCTCCACCCTTAACTTCTCTAAATCCCTTCCCATGTACTACTCTCAGACTAACCTTAACCCCTTCCTCAACTCTATCCAACCTTCCCGACAAGCTACCTAAACTAGAAACTAGGTTACGCACCTCACCCTTCAAATTACTAACGTCTTTAACGTTAGTATTGGTTCGGCTTCAGTCAACCGTAGCCCTACCCCTGCCCTCATCAAGCGTTGCAAGTCTCTCCGTTACCTAGGGTTGCCAAGTCAACAGATCTTGAATAAAGGACACTTGCACGCTACCGTATATTCCATTGCTTATCATGATAAAAATTTACTTGTGCAGTATTTTTTACAATTTCTTTATTATATTCATAGATAAAATATGTCTAGAAAGTCGTACACTTGTAAAATCACACTACTGTATTGAAATGAAACATTTTTAAATTTCTTTATTATATTTTGTGAATTAAAGACAGGAAAATATTTACAAATCATTATAATGAATGAAGCCTTTATTTATTGATAAAATTGTACTTATCTTGACTTCGACCAGCCTTCAGTAAAGCTGTATCATTTTTCATTTTGCCAGCAAAATCGGCACAATTGTCTTTTAAATTGAAATAAATCAAAAGTTCACTTTTTATTAATTCTACTGAACATCTGTTTCTGTCATCTCGCCACTTAGCATTCATTACACTGAAAATTCTTTCGCAATATGCTGATGTTCTAGGCACCGACAACGGGCAATGGGGGCAGGATTGCCAACTCTGATTTACTAGAAATCACATCTGAATGTTGAATCTCACTTCTCCCGATTAACGAATTAATTAAGTTTGAAAACATCTCCGTCTCAAATTTTTAGTGATGAATAAAATTTTGAGAGTCAATTACTGAATTAAAGGACATATGGCGTCCTTTTCGAGTTTATCAAAGGACAAGGACACATGAGCTGAAATAAAGAACTGTACTTTGAAATAAAGGACACTTGGCAACCCTACCGTCACGCGTTACCTCACGTACACTGCGTTTTATGTCAACTATTTCCTCCATTAACTCGCAAAAGAGACAAACTGATCTCTCGGTAATCGCCATAGGACCGCCGTTATAATCTTTAAATTCCGAATACCACCGGTTTACCCTGCACCTAACACACGATGCTTTCTGCGACGGCATCGGGCAGGTAAAAATTAGTTTAAACCGTCACAAGTTTAAGTTAAATTAAGCCGGCACGCTATGAAAACTTCTAAATCGCTAAAAACACTAATATTGAATTACTTAACTATAACAACGTGAATATAAACGTAAGTATATAAAATTCAAAACTTTCCAAAAGTAAAATTCTCAGCAACATGCAAAAGTAGATGCAATATCAGAGAGCTCAGGAAATGCGTCCTTCAGTACAGAGTCTGGCTGACGGTTCATGTACTGTATTTAGATTTTCAAAAAGCGTTTGACACTGTACCGCACAAAAGTCTCATTGAAAAAACTAAGGCTCATGGAATCAGGGGTGTAGTAATAAATTGGATAGAAGAGTGGTTGCGAGGTAGGAAACAGAGGGTGGTGGTTCAAGGAGCGGAGTCGTGTTGGGCTAATGTAGCGAGCGGCGTTCCTCAGGGTTCTATACTGGGCCCCTTGCTTCTTCTTATATACGTATATTAACGATTTAGATGTAGGCCTAGTCAGTACAGTTTCAAAGTTTGCGAATGAAACGAAGTTTTGTGGTAGGGCCAAGAATGACGAAGATAGAGGTAAAATCCAGGAAGATCTGAATAAAATCATGGATTGGTCAGTCACATGGCAAATGAGATTTAACGTCGATAAGTGCAAAATTTTACATATAGGTTCGCGAAACGGTAATTTAGCGCGTAGTATGTCTGGGAAGGAGTGAGCAAGCGTAGAGCAGGAAAAAGATTTAGGATTTATAGTCACTGGTGATTTAAAAGTAGCGAAACAAAGTACAGCAGCGGTCAATAATGCAAACAAAGTGTTAGGTTTTATAGCTCAGAATTTTTTGTACAAATCGCGCGATATTATAGTTCCTATTTCTAAATCATTAGTTAGACCCCCTTTGGAGTACGCGATCAAATTTTGGAATCCTCATATGCGAAAAGATATAGACAAACTCGAAAGAGTTCAAAGACGAGCAACTAAGATGATTCCTTCGCTTAGGTCGAAGTCGTACGAGCATAGGCTTAAGAGTTAAAATTGACTACACTCGAGACTAGGAGGCTAAGGGGTGATCTAATCCAGGTTTTCAAAATTATGAATGGGTTCGATAACGTAGATAGAGATAGCTTTTTCGAAATACCTCAATATAATAGGACTAGAAATAACGTGTACAAGTTGACAAGTAGAAGGTTCGAGACAACAGTTGCCAAAAACATTTTTACGCATAGAATAGTATATAGGTAAGAGTAATTAGTAGCACATCTATAAACATGTTTAAAAATCGATTGGGTATAGTTTAAGGTAGTAAAATTAAGGCTTTGTTGTTCGGAACCCACATAAAATTGTAGGTCCCCTCCGCCACCACGGAGGACATGCACAATACACAATTACGATCAGATTAGGTAGACCAGCCATGAATGGATCCTAGGGTCTTTGTTGTTCTGAAACATTATAACATTATAACATTATATATATATATATATATATATATATAGGGTGTCCCAAAAAAAACTATATACTCTTTATAGCATCATATATTTTATAATTAAAAAAAAACCCAAACAATATATTGTTATAGCAATTGCCAATAAAAGGTAAATTATTAATCTAAGTGATCAAAATGTTATAGCGAGTTTGCATATAAAATTTAATTAACTACGCTAAGTGCTCAAAATGTTCTCCGGCGGCATGAATGCACTTTCAATACAACAAAATCGTGTGGGCTAATGAAGCTACCTTCAAGCTGAATGGCACAGTAAATCGACACAACTGTAGGTGCTGGTCACTTGATAATCCACACGTTTATGTCGATAAACATGTTAATTTACCAGGATTAACAGCATGGTGTGGTTCATCATCTAGGGGTTTGGTTTGACCATTTTTCTTTAATGGGACAGTTACCGGTGCCGCATATCTCGACATGCTGCGGACAGAAATTATACCTGCAGTTCGGAAGTTGTTTGGAAACGACGACTTTTACTTTCAACAAGATGGAGCCCCCCCCTCATTATCATTGTGATGTCAGAAGGTACCTCGATGAAACGTTGCATAACCGTTGGATAGGACGAAGAGGAAGCGTTGAGTATCCTCCACGTTCACCGGACTTGACTCCACTTGATTTTTACTTGTGGGGCTACCTGAAGGATGCAGTTTATGGTACAAGACCTGCAACACTCGAACACCTTAAGGATGCAATTAGGGAAAAGTGCGGGACCATCACAGCATCAACATTAGTCCATGTCTGCGAATCAGTTAGTCGACGCATTCAAAAGTGCATTGATGCCGCCGGAGAACATTTTGAGCACTTGGCGTAGTTAATTAAATTTTATTTGCAAACAACTCGCTATAACATTTTGATCACTTAGATTACTAATTTACCTTTCATTGGCAATTGCTATAACAATATATGGTTTGGGTTTTTTTTAAATTATAAAATATATGATGCTGTAACGAGTATATAGTTTTTTTTGGGACACCCTATATATATATTATATATATATATATATATATATGCACTAAAATCACAGAATAACACGTGATCTTATTAATAAGCAAACAACCACAGGGAAAAGGAAAAAGAAAACACGAAGTCCGAGCGCTTTCGTGAATATATCACGAAAGCGCTCGGACTTCGTGTTTTCTTTTTCCTTTTCCCTGTGGTTGTTTGCTTATATATATATATATATAACGTAAAGAACGACGCTTGAATAGGAGAATATCCCGCGCAAGATGAGAGCGAGAGAACGAAACAAATGAAAAATGAGGTAACCACCCGGGAATCGAACCCGGGATCTTCCGATTGCCGGTCAGATATGATAACCATTACACCACGGGCCGTGGTGTAATGGTTATCATATCTGACCGGCAATCGGAAGATCCCGGGTTCGATTCCCGGCTGGTTACCTCATTTTTTCATTTGTTTCGTTCTCTCGCTCTCATCTTGCGCGGAATATTCTCCTATTCAAGCGTCGTTCTTTACGTTAATTATACTGCGTGTTTGCAGTTTAAATGTATATATATATATTATATATATATGTGTGTGTGTGTGTGTGTGTATATGTACATTAGTCCGGTTGCACGGGGTGGGAACCCTGCATTGTTTGTTATAAAGCAAATCTTGACATATTTTGAAAGCTTGTACCACCCCATTCAAGAATCCATCGTGTGTACACCTGACCCCTGCTTGGCTTTTTCAATATGGCCGCCATTTTCCAAGATGGCCTGCGAAACTGAAAAATCCCATATCCTGGTCAATACTTGATGTATTTTGATGATCTTGGTGTCATTTCTAAGGGTTTTTATGATGATATGTCGATCTGGAGGGGTTACAGATACCTTGGGAGTCGTTTTGACCCACATTCGTCAATACTCAAGGTCATTGGAGGTCAGACGACCCGCCGAAATAAGGAATATCCCATATCCCGGGCAGTCGTGGAGATATTTTGGTGATCTTACTGTCGTTTTTATGGTTTCGGGCGAGACTGAGTAGTTCTATAGGCACATGATAACAGTAGGATATCATTTTGCAACTCCATAGGTCAAGTGAAGGTCATTTGAGGTTAAAGTTCGGCCTTGAAATATGATAATGCCACAGTTGACATCACTGTATTTGCTTTACTTCAGTGACAATTTCTACAATCTAGCTAACTGCTTAGCACTCAACATCTTTTCTGCAGATAAAACCAGATCATAATGCTTAAATGACATAACCCACGTTATATGGATATGGATACTCGGATATAAACTACAATTTATGCTGAACTGCAGGGCACATGCATTGTATGGAAGGTTGCAAAGCTACAAGATATGACCTCGTAAGCAAAACAAAGCTCACACCTAGCGGGGGGATTGGCATTGACAACTTTCATGCAGTTATTCACATTAGGTAACCATTTATTGGGGGCAAATATCAAAAGACATGGTTGTGTCAGGATCGTCAGAATCATCAGTCTGCTCTTCGTTTGTATTTTGGGTCAATGAATTGTTGTAATCCAAGCGCTGCCACATGCGCAGAACATTGTGCAAGGGATTCCGCGTCCCATGCAACTGCAGCGACTCCCCCTGCATGCTGATTGTGATTCACACCCGCATCTGATTAGCTTCAGAACTTCATCTGGTGCTAAGCACACTCCTTCACCTTTTTTTTTGGGGAAGAGAACTCTGTTTGTTTCGTCTCTCTCCCACCCATAATGCACAGGATCAAGTGGTGGTGTGTCACATTTTAGTGCATCGAGCCAGTTCGCCACAGTGTAGTGGGCTCTGAGCACATTTTGATGAAAAGCTTCAGTAGTTGGTGGTAGAGAACATAGTTTGCGTGCAGCAGTTCCTGACTTCCCTGAGTTCTGAGCCCATACTCGCTGACGACACTCAGTAAGAGATGAGGATTTCTTATCCCCATAGCATGCAACAATGAACGCTGTTGCCTCTTTCTCGATATGGTCAAAGCATGCATCAAGGGACCCCAGCTTGTCTAGCTTCCGACCCTTCTTGGCTGTGGCAATGGCAGTGGCTTGCGGATGCCATGTATTGCTGCAACTGTGTCACAACCACTCAAAGCATGTAGTTTGAGGATTTGTGGGATGATGTCTTTGTGCTGGGTTACAGTTGCTCGGATGTCCACTGATTTTCTGCCACGCACTGGAGACTCCATAATCATTGGACAGCCTAGTTTCTTAAATTCATAGAAGTGAGTCAGCATGGCAAACACGTCTGTTTCATCACAAATGATGGAGATGCGGGCATCAGAATCTTTCTCAGCTTGTGCGATAGCGTGTTGTGTTATTATCACGTCAGCCTCTTCATGAGATGATGAGAACTCCAATGCTGCTCGATTCCTGCCTCGCACAATGGAAGTCGGTATGGTCTGCCATCCTGCACACACTAACTCATGGTCTTGGGTTACAGTTGCGAGATACTCATTGTCAGCAAGGATTTGCTGGAATCAGCACAACTAAGACGTCATCAAACCACCAGGTGGGCAGCACCATCAGCAATAATCTCAACAACCTGAAAAAAATAAGAGGAATAATTAGATATATTGAAATTCACCTTACCATGGGGAAAATAATCCCTGATTTCATTTTAAACGGTATAGAACTACTCAGTCTCGCCCAAAACCATAAAAACGACAGTAAGATCACCAAAATATCTCCACGACTGCCCGAGATATGGGATATTCCTTATTTCGGCAGGCGTTTGACCTTCAATGACATTGAGTATTGAAGAATGTGGGTCAAAACGACTCCCAAAGTATCTGCAACCCCTCCAGATCTACTCACTATCCTAAAAACCCCTAGAAATGACACCAAGATCATTAAAATCCATCAAGTATTAACCAGGATATGGGATTATTCTGTTTCTCCGGCCATCTTGAAAAATGGCAGCCATATTGAAAAAGCCAAGCAGGGGTCAGGTGTACACAGTGGTGGCATTCAGCCGGTTCGCACCTGTTCGTGCGAATCGGTTCCTAAAATTTCTCAAGTTCGATTTGGAGGCGATTTGGAAATATTTAAAAGGAAATTAAATATAGAATTTCAATAAAAACATTTTTTACTTTTCATTTCTGACACGGAAGGGAGAGGAGAAGGGGGGAAGGGGAGGGGAGGGGAGGGCGAACCGGTTCTTAAAATTTTTGAATTCCACCACTGGGTGTACAGCCGATGAATTCTTGAATGGGGTGGTATGAGCTTTCAAAATATGTAAGAATTTCCTTTATAACAAACAATGCAGGGTTTCAGTAAAATCAAGGTCTGTGCTACCGGACTATATATATATATATGTATATATGTATATATGTGTATGTGTATATATATATATATATATATATATATATATATATATATATATATATATATATATGTGTGTGTGTAAATGTGTGTGTGTGTGTATATATATATATATATGTATATATGTGTATATATATGTGTGTGTATGTATATATATATATATATATATATGTGTGTGTGTGTGTGTGTGTGTGTGTGTATATACATATATATATGTATATGGTTTTCGTTGAAGTGTTTTAAAAAAAAAGTGTTCCGTGCATTCTTAACTAAATTACTTCGTGCTACTAATCATTCATTAACGAATATATTTCATTTATTGACGTTATTCAGTACTATATTATTGGATCAAACCAAGGCTACAGAACGTGGCTTGCCTTGTTTGGTTTTCAAATCAATCGTAAAACGTGCAGTCATAAGGTTGAAATTCCCTTGGTTTGTTTTTGTTGTTTTTCAAATCTATCAGAAACGTAGTTTTTTAAGGTTCAGATTTCCTTCACACACTACCTGACCTCCAAAAGGGTCACCTACCGTGGGAAAAAAAGGATTAAGTCAGTAAACAACGACCAGATAAGTTCCATTTAATACTTTTTCTTTAACATTTCTTTCGTCGGTAGCTTAATTCTATATTAATTTAGTAATAAATTTGTGTTACAAGATCCTGTTTCTGCGTTTCAAGAACGCGGTGGACCTACGTTGTAATTTATTAATTTCCAAACGCTCGTTTTTTGTTTTTTCTTTTTGTTTTTTGTTGTTTAACTAATTAAAAGCATGGCACCCCCGTCAAGTACTTGCAGTCGCCGTGAAGGGAAATTTGCTGCTTACGCGTTTACAATGGCTAATAATAATGATCAGTTAGTTTGCAGGTGGTGCTCAAGCATGGAAGTGCTGAGGAACGAATTAGACCGTGAGAGGCAGGCCAGGGTGAGACTTGAAGAAAGCGTGATGCTCCTGACGGCAAAATTAGAATCCCTTGAGACTCCAGTTACGACCCCTCCTGCCTCAGTTTCTATTAATAATATAAATAGTACTAATAGCCCTCTCTCTTCCCCTAGTTCCCAACCCTTCGTTCGAGTGCGAAATGGAGCCCTATTGAGAAAAGCAAAGCCTTGTCTACCAGTAATAACAAGCAATAATTTTCTGTTTTAGGGTTCGAAGATACTGATGAACCGGAAATACGACTCGTTGGTGATTCCATTGTTCGAGGGCAGCTCGAGGAATTCTGTGGGAGAAACCCTCGTCGTAGGCGCCGTTACTGCTACCCTGGTGCAAGGGTGGAGGATATAACTAATAATGTTGAACATTTTACAGACAGTACCGCTGAGGACACAACGTATGTTATTCATGTCGGTACTAATAACGTTTTAAATTCTAGATCGGAAGAACTGCTGGCTAGGTACAGGGACTTATTAGAGCGATTAAAGGAGAAAACTAATAAGATTGTTTTAACAGGTATAGTTCCTCGAATTATCCAACGAAGCGATTTCTACAGCAAGGCAACCTATATTAACAATAACCTAAAGTCTCTTTGCCAACAGGAAGGAGTGCATTTTGCTAATTTTTGGAACAGTTTCTACGGCAGGAGGGACTTGTTCCTCGAAGATGGACTTCATCTTAATGAAGTTGGAGCTGCGCGTTTAGGAAGACTATTTCATAATACTGTCTCTTCTTTTCAGGCTGCCGTAAGCCGAACGGTCCCAGCGTAAATTCCACAAATTTCCCCCGCGCTCGCGGTGTCGCAATTACAAACAATTTGAAGGTTCTATCCTTAAATGCTCGTAGCCTACGAAATAAAATAAACGAATTTTTTTCTTTAATTGCTTGTAAAGACTATGATTTAATTGCGATAAATGAATCGTGGCTTAGCACTGAAACACGTGACTTTGTAGGGGAGTATCAAATTAAAGGTTATAGACTTTTTGTTAAAAACAGAATAGGTAGGCGAGGAGGCGGTGTTATGTTGTATATCAAAGATAATATTGCGAACGTTATAGAAGTAAAGCACTCAATTCCAGAACCGATAGATTCGACTATAGCAGAAACTAAATTGAACGATTTCAAACTTCTTGTTGCGATTATATATAGGCCCCAAAATCAAACAGCTGCTATGGACGAAGCGTTATATCGTGAACTAAAGAGAATAATCGGTAGTGAGCAGGCTTTAGTTATGTGTGACTTTAATTGCGCCAACGTGAATTACGATACAATGCAGGGAGACGCGGAAGGTAATCGTTTAGTTAATTTTCTCGAGGATAGCTTTCTTATTCAAAAGGATGGGGAACCTACGAGGTTGGACAGTATTTTAGATTTAGTAATAACTACGGATGATAGGCTAATTACTGATCTTCAAGTAATAGAACCGTTGAGCAATAGCGATCACAATATGGTAGAGTTTGTCCTCTCAGTAAGTCACTCGAAACCAGCTAACTCGACTAAAATTCCTAGCTTCCAGCACGCAGACTTTAGTAAATTTCGAGATAAATTTTCACACGTCAATTGGGAAAACGTAATGGGGAACTCCAACGCAAAACTAATGTGGGAATCGTTCGTAACGGTATTTAGGACTATAAATGAGGAATGTGTACCGTACAAAATTAAGCGTGCGAAAGTAAACAACAAGCCCTTGTGGTTTACTTCTAGAGTAGGAGACATTATGAAGAGTAGAGAGAGGGCTTATAGGCTATACAAGTGCGATAAAGATAATCTGTTGTTACATATCTCTAAGGCGTGAAGCTAAAAGTGTAATAAAAAAGTCAAAACGCGATTTTGAAATCTCCATAGCTCGTGACGGTAAAGAAAACCCCAAGCGATTCTTTCAATACGTCAATAATAGAAATCCAGTAAAAAGTGTCTTAGGTCCATTAAAAAATGGAAATTGAGATCTAGTCTCTGAAAACAAGGAAATGGCTACCTTGCTAAACGAATTTTTTGAGTCAGTTTTTACTACAGAAGATGTAACGAATATCCCTACAGTCATAGACATAATACCTTTTGATAATGGTAATATTTTGGATAATATTGTCGTTAGTGAGGGGAAAGTAATGCGCTATATTGATAAAATGAAAACGCGTAAATCAACGGGTCCGGATTCCATATATCCCATACAACTAAAAGAATTAAAAGATAGCATTGTTGTGCCGCTAACAAAGATTTTTAATGCGTCTATTTCTGAGGGGTGCGTACCAGATAATTTCAAGTTAGCAAACGTAACACCTATCTTTAAGAAAGGCGATAAAGGTGCGGCGGGAAATTATAGGCCAATCAGTTTAACGTCTGTTGTAGGTAAGCTACTGGAATCAATAATTAGGGATCGTATATTCTAATACTTAGAAGTGCATAATCTGGTTAGAAATACGCAGCACGGTTTTAGGCGAAACAAATCTTGCTTAACTAATCTTTTAGAATTTTTCAAAAGCGTGGTTAACGTTTACGATAGACATCGGGCGGTTGATGTAGTGTATTTAGATTTTCAAAAAGCGTTTGACACCATACCGCACAAAAGACTGATTGAAAAAACTAAGGCTCATGGAATCAGGGGTGTAGTAATAAATTGGCTAGAAGAGTGGTTGCGAGGCAGGAAACAGAGGGTGGTCGTTGATGGAGCGGAGTCTTGTTGGGCTAATGTAGCGAGTGGCGTTCCTCAGGGTTCTGTATTGGGCCCCTTGCTTTTTCTTATATATATTAACGATTTAGATGTCGGCCTAGTCAGTACAGTTTCAAAGTTTGCGGATGACACGAAGCTGGGTGGTAGGGCGATTAATGACGAAGATAGAGGTAAAATTCAGGAAGATCTGAATAAAATCGTTGATTGGTCAGTCACATGGCAAATGAGATTTAACGTGGATAAGTGCAAAATTATGCATATAGGTTCGCGTAACGGTAATTTTGCGTATAGTATGTCAGGGAAAGATTTAACAAGCGTAGAGCAGGAAAAAGATTTAGGAGTTATAGTCACTGGTGATTTAAAAGTAGCGAAACAAAGTACAGCGGCGGTCAATAAGGCGAACAAAGTGTTAGGTTTTATAGCTCGAAATTTTGAGTACAAATCGCGCGATATTATAGTTCCTCTTTATAAATCATTAGTTAGACCCCATTTGGAGTACGCGGTCCAATTTTGGAATCCGCATATGCGCAAAGATATAGACAAAATCGAAAGAGTTCAAAGACGAGCAACTAAGATGATTCCGTCTCTTAGGTCAAAGTCGTACGAGGATAGGCTTAAAGAGTTAAAATTGACTACACTCGAGACTAGGAGGTTAAGGGGTGATCTAATCCAGGTTTTCAAAATTATGAATGGGTTTGATAACGTAGATAGAGATAGCTTTTTCGAAATATCTCAATATGATAGGACTAGAAATAACGGGTGTAAGTTGACAAGTAGAAGGTTCGAGACAGCAGTTGCGAAAAACTTTTTTACGCATAGAATAGTAAATAGCTGGAATAGTTTGCCGGTAGAAGTAATTAGTAGCACGTCTATAAACATGTTTAAGAATCGATTGGACGCGCATGTTGATAGAAAGGGTATAGTTTAAGGTAGTAAAATTAAGGCTTTGTGGGGATAGATCCCACAGCTCAACACAAGTGTTGTGGGATATAGGGAGGCAGCGTCTTGGGTTAGGGGATACTCTCTGTCCTTACACACCCCATTTAAAGAGATTCCTCTGCCGAGCGGTCCCCCCCATAGTACTGTGAGGTACTGAAAATCTCATGATCTTCACTTGCCACACAAACACCTTTAAATGGGTGCACACACATTTCTACATTACTGTACAGTCTTTACAGCCACACCTACACTTTTCCTCGTAAGTGTATATATTGTAATGTATATGGTTGTAAATTTGACTTGGTCCGCAATCGATATGAACCGTGACTTGATGGATACCGTAATGAAATTGACTGGATTCTTTGGATCTGATATATTTGCATGTCCGTTATATAATAGATATAGAGTGTAACATATTTGTGGATAGTAGTCTATTATGACTTGATCTTCTGGATCGAGAGATTCTATCTTTAGTTTTAAATCGATAATTAATTATTTTTAAATTGCTAATGTATATGGTTGTAAATTTTGACTTCGTCCGCAATCGATATGGACCGTGACTTGATGGATACCGTAATGAAATTGACTGGATTCTTTGGATCTGATATATTTGCATATCCGTTATAAATAGATATAGAATGTAACATATTTGTGGATAGTAGTCTATTATGACTTGCTCCTCTGGACCGAGAGATTCTATCTTTAGTTTTAAACCGATAATTAATTATTTTTAAATTGATAATTATTTAGTTTCGTAAAAATTGGTCGTTGCCAATTTACCGGCAGTTTTTAAATAAGTTTCTTATGTTCTTGTGGTTCGGAACCCACGTAAAATTGTAGGTCCCCTCCGCCACCACGGAGGACATACACAATACACGATTACGAACACAGTTAGGTAGACCAGCCATGAGTGGATCCTAGGGTCTTTGTTGGTCTGAAACATTATAACATTATAATATTATAACATATATGTATGTATATATATATATATATATATATGTATATATATATAATGTTATAATGATGTTATAATGTTTCAGACCAACAAAGACCCTAGGATCCACTCAGGGCTGGTCTACCTAAATGCGTTCGTAATTGTGTATTGCGCATGTCTTCCGTGGTGGCGGAGGGGACCTACAATTTTACGTGGGTTCCGAACCACAAGAACATAAGAACATGAAAAAATGTTATAGTGGGCACACTAGGGGCCACTTCGGCCCATCGAGGTGGCACCACTATGTAAAAACTGCCTGTACATTGGCAACAACCAATTTTTACAAAACTAAATAATTACCAATTTAAAACTAATTAATCATCAATTAAAAACTAAAGATAGAATCTCTCGATCCAGGGGATCAAGTCATAATAGACTACTATCCACAATTATGTTATACTCTATATCTATTTATAACCGACATGCAAATATATCAGATCCAAAGAATCCAATCAATTTCATTACGGTATCCACCACTACCACTACCTTGCCAACCAAAAAATAAGTCACGGTCCATATCAATTGCGCACCAAGTCACAATTTACAACCATATACATTAGGGTGGATCGATTTTACATTTTTTTCGATTTCCATATTCTAATAGAGACAAAAACCTGCGCATGCATGAGAAAATAGCCTCTGCAAAATCTTAGCTTAATAGGTAATCATCTTCTGCCCCCGGCAGAGCGATGAAAATCATATTTTAGTAGTCAAAAACGTATTTTTAAACCCTAGCCTAGAGTCATAAAATTTTGCGTGTGTGTTATTTCATGCCAAAGCAACGATATAAATGATATGGGAAACATATAAATGCATTATTTAAGACAAAGAGCCGATCTGAAAATATGTATATTATACATATTTTCAGATCGGCGCTAAAATATGATTTTCATCGCTCTGCCGGGGGCAGAAGATGACTACCTATTAAGCTAAGATTTTTCAGAGGCTATTTTCTTATGCATGCGCAAGTCTTTGCCTCTATTAGAATATGGAAATCGAAAAAAATGTAAAATCGATCCACCCTAATATACAGTTCCATATATACAATTAAGAGGAAAAGTGTAGGTGTGGCTGTAAAGACTGTACAGTAATGTAGATATGTGTGTGCACCCATTTTTGGCCTCCCATTTAAAGGTGTTTGTGGGGCAAGTGAAGATCATGAGTTTTTCAATACCTCACAGTACTATGGGGGGCACCGCTCGGCAGAGAAATCTCTTTAAATGGGGTGTGTAAGGACAGAGAGTATCCCCTAACCCAAGATGCTGCCTCCCTATATCCCACAACACTTGTGTTGAGCTGTGGGATCTATCACCACAGAGCCTTAATTTTACTACCTTAAACTATACCCACTATATCAACATATGCGTCTAATCAATTTTTAATAATGTTTATAGACGTGCTACTAATTACTTCGACCGGCAAACTATTCCACGTATTTACTATTCTATGCGTAAAAAAGATTTTGGCAACTGTTGTCTCGAACCTTCTACTTGTCAACTTACACCCTTTATTTCTAGTCCTATTATATTGAGATATTTCGAAAAAGCTATCTCTATGTACGTTATCGAACCCATTTATAATTTTGAACTCCTGGATTAGATCACCCCTTAGCCTCCGAGTTTCGAGCGTAATCAATTTTAACTCCTTAACCCTATCCTCGTACGACTTTGACCTAAGCGACGGAATCATCTTAGTTGCTCGTCTTTGAACTCCTTCGATTTTGTCTATATCTTTGCGCATATGCGGATTCCAAAATTGGACCGCGTACTCCAAGTGGGATCTAACTGATGATTTATAAAGAGGAACTATAATATCGCGCGATTTGTACTAAAAATTCAAAGCTATAAAACCTAACACTTTGTTCGCTTTATTGACCGCTGCTCTACTTTGTTTCGCTACTTTTAAATCACCAGTTACTATAACTCGTAAATCTTTTTCCTGCTCTACGCTTGTTAACTCTTTCCCTGACATAATATACGTAAAATTACCGTTACGCGAACCTATATGCAAAATTTTACACTTATGGACGTTAAATCTCATTTGCCATGTGGCTGACCAATCAACGATTTTATTCAGATCATTCTGGATTTTACCTCTATTTTCGTCATTAATCGCCCTACCACCCAGCTTCGTTTCATCCGCAAAATTTGAAACTGTACTGACTAGGCCAACATGTAAATCGTTAATATATATAAGAAAAACCAAGGGGCCCAATACAGAACCCTGAGGAACGCCACTCGCTACATTAGCCTAACACGACTCAGCTCCATCAACGACCGCCCTCTGTTTCCTACCTCGCAACCACTCTTCTATCCAATTTGTTACTACACCCCTGATTCCAGGAGCCTTAGTTTTTCAATGAGTCTTTTGTGCGGCACGGTGTCAAACGCTTTAAGAAAATCTAAATACACTACATCAACCGCCCGATGACTATCGTAAACGTCAACCACGCTTTTGAAAAATTCTAAAAGATTAGTTAAGCAAGATTTGTGTTTCGCCTAAAACTGATTGGCTTATAATTTCCAGCCGCACCTTTATCGCCTTTCTTAAAGATAGGTGTTACGTTTGCTAACTTGAAATTATCTGGCACACACTCCTCAGAATTAGACGCATTAAAAATCTTTGTTAGCGGCACAACAATGCTATCTTTTAATTCTTTTAGTTGTATGGGATATATGGAATCCGGCCCCGGTGATTTACGCGTTTTCATTTTATCAATATAGCGCATTACCTTCCCTTCACTAACCACAATATTATCCAAAATATTACCATTATTGAAAGGTATTATGTCTATGACCGTTGGGATATTCGTTACATCTTCTATAGTAAAAATGGATGTAAAAAATTCGTTTAGCAAGGTAGCCATTTCCTTGTTTTCAGAAACTAGATCTCCGTTTACATTTTTCAACGGCCCCAAGACAATTTTTACTGGATTTCTATTGTTGACGTATTGAAAGAATCGCTTGAGGTTTTCTTTACCGTCACAAGCTATGGAGATTTAAAATTCGCGCTTGGACTTTTTTATTACACTTTTCGCTTCACGCCTTAGAGATATGTAGTTGTTTCGTCACCACGAATTGTCTTTATCGCACTTATGTAGCCTATAAGCCCTATCTTTACTCTTTATTATGTCTCCTACTCTAGAAGTAAACCACAAGGGCTTGTTTACTTTCACACGCTTAATTTTGTACGGTACACATTCCTCATTTATAGTCCTAAATACTGTTTGAAATGATTCCCACATTAGTTTTGCGTTGGAGTTCCCTATTACGTTTTCCCAATTGACGTGTGACAATTTATTTCGAAATTTAAAAAAGTCTGTGTATATATGTATATATATATATATATATATATATATATGTACAGTATATACTGTATATATATGTACACACACACAAACACACACACACACATATATATATATATATGTGGTGTGTGTATGTATATATATATTTGTGTATATGTATATATATATATGTGTGTATGTATATATATATTTCTTTCTTTTTCCTGAAGATGTGAATATATCACGAAAGCGTTCGGATTTCGTTTTCTTTTTCTTTTTCCGTGTGGTTGTTTGCTTATATATATATATATATATATATATATATATGTGTGTGTGTGTGTGTATGTATATGTGTATATATATGTATATGTGTGTGTGTGTATATATATATGTGAGTGTGTATGTCTATATATATATATATATATATATATATATATATATATATATATATATATGTCTATATATGTATATTTATTATGTATATATATGTGTGTATATATATATATATGTGTTAACCCCTCCGTCTATAGCCCTGGGGTGGTTCGGAGTCGACTGGGGTTCTGGTTAGGAGGCAGCATCGGATATTTCTTCTCGCGATACTTTTCGTCTATAACATTCTAATTCTTTTCGGTCGCCATACTGTTTGACCCAATATCTTCTATGTTGCTTGGGTTGTCTCTTTCTCTCGCTTTATGGGGTCGACAGTTGTTAATTCTTCTCTTTCCATAATACTCTGATACTTTAACTGATACTAAATATTATCGACTTTTCTTTTATAACTTATCGACTTAACTGACCAAGTTCTTCTGAAGAGAGCACGGCTCGAAGGGGAAAATAAAAAGTTTCTCTTACTCTAGTTTACTTCTAAAAATGTACAGGTAGTGCTCTGAATTTACAGGGGTAGAGGTTCGACCTCTTTCGACCATGGCTCAGGCCGGAATCTAAAAAAATCAAGGAGCCAAGGGGCCTCTGCCCCCTCCTCGCAGCGAGGCTGTTAACAAGGGAGTGTTGATCGAAGTAATCTAAGTGAAGTCTAAGAAGAAGAAGAAGAAGTGACATTATTTTACAATTACTTGAGTTATATGTTATCTAAATATTGGGGGAATGCAGTTGAAGGTTAAGTTTCCCCCCTTTTAGACACATGATCAGATGAAAGATTCCAAATAAAAATAATAAAAAAATAAAAATAAAAAAAATAATTTGTATTTTTCGCCGAGTCTACATTTATGAAGGCGATATAATTTCATAGTAGTACATAAGTACAATTTGAGTACATGACTGAGTACGTATTAATTTTGGTTCATTACAATTACGATTACAATTACCAATTAATTCATATTCACTTATTATTGTTTAATTACACTTCTATTAAAGTACATTCTTACATTATATATTAAGTCATTACATTTAATTACAGTTTCATTGAAGTACATCACAAGTTATTATTAATTACAGTTTCATTAAAGTACATTGTTATATTAAATTAAAGTATTACAGTTAATTACAATTAAACAGTTACTATAACTTTGTTTTGTGTTTACAGTGTTTCATATTAATAGACAAATAAGATGTTAGAAATATAATACAAAGTACACAGGCACATACAGTATGGATTTATATACAACATAATATGTTATAAATTTGAATCAGAGCGAGAGGAGATATTTATCTTAGAAGCGTTCGATTTTGCTGTGATTAGCGAAATTTGATCACTTACCTCAGCATTTTCGAGTTCATTGCGGGAGGTGATATAATTAAAAATAAAAAAATAAAAAATAATACGAGAACGTATTTGTGCGTTTTCGAACGAATGCATAAAGTTTTGCGTTTCATAGACTGACACGAGTAAAACTGAATATTTAATAAAATTTATATAGGATAATGGTCAAGATAAGATATGGACGTATAGATGAATATGGTTGAATAATAATATTTATACTACATAACACCACAACATTATTATTAAAGAATTTACCATACATTGCATTCTAGAGATATGATGAAGGGAAATTAATGACGGGAAAATGTGACGTCATAGTTATTGAATTTGTACGTAGAGTACAAATCATTATTAGGAAGATTTACAAGAACGAATTAGAGACAAAGAGTGGGTATAATGACTAAGAAGGACAACTACGGGTTCCAATCCTGTTATATGCAATGTGTATGCATAATCTAGGGACGAGGGTGAGATGCAAGGCAATCATAATTAATTATAATAAATTCTATAACAAATGAAAAATGGAAAATGGATACGACTAAACCATAGAAATGGTAGATCGTAGGGTTGTGAGACAACGAAAATAGAAAGCTACAAATAAAATTTTTGTCCAAACTCGCGTTAAGCGATTTTCTTTCTTATGTAAAAATGAATATTGATTGTTCATTGTTCATTGTCCGAATAAGTAATGGTAAATGACAAATACCATAGTTTTTCTTTTTCATGATGCAAGCCCGACGTGGGCAACGGGTCTCTCGGAAAGAGGTCCCATAAATATAGCTTCCCTCACCAGCTATCTGCAAAGCAGACAGGATCCAGCTTTGGGACATGGATCTAGGGTTTAAAGCAGCCTAGCCCCACTACATTTAGAACCTCATATAAGCAAAAGACTCGTTGCATTCACGTCGGATCGAATAAATCAAAGAAAAAGGGGTAACTATTATATTTTTAGCCAAAACCAAAACTTACACCTCAACTGGCAGAATTGAGCGTCCATTTTTCAAGGCACATAACATGTCCGTTTCATTTACCATTACTTATTCGGACTATAGTGGATTTAATTATCCCAGAAGAGTTCCTTGTTCCATGCACGGTCTGTGTGTATCATATATATATATATATATATATATATATATATATATATATATATATATATGTATATATATATATATAATGTTATAATGTAATGTTATAATGTTTCAGACCAACAAAGACCCTAGGATCCACTCATGGCTGGTCTACCTAACTGTGTTCGTAATTGTGTATTGTGTATGTCCTCCGTGGTGGCGGAGGGGACCTACAATTTTACGTGGGTTCCGAACCACAAGAACATAAGAAATTTATGTAAAAACTGCCTGTACATTGGCAACGGCCAATTTTCACGAAACTAAATAATTATCAATTTAAAACTAATTAATTATCGATTTAAAACTAAAGATAGAATCTCTGGATCCAGAGGATCAAGTCATAATAGACTACTATCCACAAATATGTTACACTCTATATCTATTTATAATCGACATGCAAATATATCAGATCCAAAGGATCCAGTCAATTTCATTACGGTATCCATCCAACCAAAAATAAGTCACGATCCATGTCGATCGCGGACCAAGTCAAAATTTACCGCCACATACATTACAATATATATATATATATATATACATAGGAGGAAAAGCGTAGGTGTGGCTGTAAAGACTGTACAGTAATGTAGAAATGTGTGTGCACCCATTTTGGGTCTCCCATTTAAAGGTGTTTGTGGGGCAAGTGAAGATCATGAGTTTTTCAATACCTCACATTACTATGGGGGGCACCGCTCGGCAGAGGAATCTCTTTAAATGGGGTGTGTAAGGACAGAGAGTATCCCCTAACCCAAGATGCTGCAACCCTATATCCCACAACACTTGTGTTGAGCTGTGGGATCTATCACGACAAAGCCTTAATTTTACTACCTTAAACTATACCCAATCTATAAACATATGTGTCAAATCGATTTTTAAACATGTTTATAGACGTGCTATTAATTACTTCTACCGGCAAACTATTCCACGTATTTACTATTCTATGCGTAGAAAAGTTTTTGGCAACTGCTTTCTCGAACCTTCTACTTGTCAACTTACACCCTTTATTTCTAGTCCTATTATATTGAGATATTTCGAAAAAGCTATCTCTATCTAATTTACCGAACCCATTCATAATTTTGAAAACCTGGATTAGATCACCTCAGCCTCCTAGTCTCGAGTGTTGTCAATTTTAACTCGTTAAGCCTATCGTCGTAAGACTTTGACCTAAGCGACGGAATCATCTTAGTTGCTCGTCTTTGAACTCTTTCGATTTTGTCTATATCTTTGCGCATATGCGGATTCTAAAATTGGACCGCGTACTCCAAATGGGGTCTAAGTAACGATTTATAAAGTGGAACTATAATATCGCGCGATTTGTACTCAAAATTTCGAGCTATAAAACCTAACACTTTGTTCGCTTTATTGATCGCTGCTGTACTTTGTTTCGCTACTTTTAAATCACCATTGACTATAACTCCTAAATCTTTTTCCTGCTCTACGCTTGTTAAATCTTTCTCTGACATACTATACGGAAAATTACCGTTACGCGAACCTATATGCAAAATTTTGCACTTATCAACGTTAAATCTCATTTGTCATGTGACTGACCAATCAATGATTTTATCCAGATCTTCCTGGATTTTACCTCTATCTTCGTCATTAATCGCCCTACCACCCAGTTTCTTGTCATCCGCAAACTTTGAAACTGTACTAACTAGGCCGACATCTGAATCGCTAATATATATAAGAAAAAGCAAGGGGCCCAATACAGAATCCTGAGGAACGCCACTCGCTACATTAGCCCAACACGACTCCGCTCCATCAACGACCACCCTCTGTTTCCTACCTCGCATCCACTCTTCTAGCCAATTTATTACTACACCACCCCTAATTCCATGAGCCTTAGTTTTTTCAATGAGTCTTTTGTGCGGCACAGTGTCAAACGCTTTTTGAAAATCTAAATACACTACATCAACCGCCCGATGTCTATCGTAAACGTCAACCAGCTTTGGAAAAATTCTAAAAGATTAGTTAAGCAAGATTTGTTTCACCTAAATCCGTGCTGCGCATTTCTATCTAGCTTATGGAATTCTAAGTGTTCGACTATACGATCCCTAATTATTGATTCCAGTAGCTTACCTACAACAGACGTTAAACTGATTGGCCTATAATTTCCCGCCGCACCTTTATCGCCTTTCTTAAAGATAGGTGTTACGTTTGCTAACTTGAAATTATCTGGTACGCACCCCTCAGAAATAGATGCATTAAAAATCTTTGTTAGCGGCACAACAATGCTATCTTTTAATTCTTTTAGTTGTATCGGATATATGGAATCCGGCCCCGGCGATTTACGCGTTTTCATTTTATCAATATAGCGCATTACCTCCCCTTCACTAACCACTATATTATCCAAAATATTACCATTATCAAAAGGTATTATGTCTATGACCGCAAGGGTTTATTGTTTACTTTCGCACGCTTAATTTTGTACGGTACACATTCCTCATTTATAGTCCTAAATACTGTTTCGAACGATTCCCACATTAGTTTTGCGTTGGAATTCCACATTATGTTTCCCCAATTGACGTGTGACAATTTATTTCGAAATTTACTAAAGTCTGCGTGCTGGAAGTTAGGAATTTTAGTCGAGTTAGCTGGTTTCGAGTGACTTACTGAGAGGACAAACTCTACCATATTGTGATCGCTATTGCTTAACGGTTCTATTACTTGAACATCAGTAATTAGCCTATCGTCCGTAGTTATTACTAAATCTAAAATGCTGTCCAACCTCGTAGGTTCCCCAACCTTTTGAATAAGAAAGCTATCCTCGAGAAAATTAACTAAACGATTACCTTCCGCGTCTCCCTGCATTGTATCGTAATTTACGTTAGCGCAATTAAAGTCACCCATAACTAAAGCCTGCTCACTACCGATTATTCTCTTTAGTTCACGATATAACGCTTCGTCCGTATCAGTTGTTTGATTAGGGAGCCTATATATAACCGCAACAACAAGTTTGAAATCGTTCAATTTAAGTTCTGCTATAGTCGAATCTGTCGGTTCTGGAATTGCTTGCTTTATTTCTATAACGTTCGCAATATTATCTTTGATATACAACATAACACCGCCTCCTCGCCAACCTATTCTGTTTTTAACAAAAAGTCTATAACCTTTAATTTGATACTCCCCTACAAAGTCACGAGTTTCAGTGCTAAGCCACGATTCATTTATCGCAATTATATCATAGTCTTTACAAGCAATTAAAGAAAAAAATTCGTTTATTTTATTTCGTAGGCTACGAGCATTTAAGGATAGAACCTTCAAATTGTTTGTAATTGCGACACCTTCACGAGCGCAGTGGAAATTTATGGAATTTACGCTGGGACCGTTCGAGTTACGAGTTACGGTAGCCTGAAAAGAAGAGACAGTATTAAGAAACAGTCTTCCTAAACGCGCAGCTCCAACGTCATTAAGATGAAATCCATCTCCGAGGAACAAGTCCCTCCTGCCGTAAAAACTGTTCCAAAAATTCGCAAAATGCACTCCTTCCTGTTGGCAAAGAGACTTCAAGTTATTGTTAATATAGGTCGCCTTTCTGTAGAAATCTTTACGTTGGATAATTCGAGGAAGTATACCTGTTAAAACAGTCTTATTAGTTTTCTCCTTTAGTCACTCTAATAAGTCCCTGTACCAAGCCAGCAGTTCTTCCGATCTAGAATTTAAAACGTTATTAGTACCGACATGAATAAAGTACGTTGTGTCCTCGGCGGTATCGTCTGTAAAATGGTCAACACTATTAGTTATATCCTCCACCCTTGAACCTGGATAGCAGTAACGGCTATATATGTATGTATATATGTATATTTGTATATATGTGTATATATATGTATATATATATATGTGTATACATATGTATATATGTATATATATATATATATATATATATATATATATATATATATATGTTTATATATACATGTATATGTATATATATGTGTATATATATATATATGTATGTATATATGTCTATATATATATATATATGTATATATTATATAAGCACACCGGACAAAAAATTAGTCACCCATAATAGCACCGATAGTAGGAAGTTCAAGGTCACACAGAGGGCGCTGATGTAGCATTGGTAAGTGACAAGTAGCGGTGACGTAGCACACAGGATCAGATTTGTTTCGTGAGGTGGTGAAGAACAAAGTGTGTGTTGGATATAGTCTGCAAAATGGGTCGTGAGGCAGACGTTACTCAGTGGCAAAAAGGAGCCATCGTGTTTGGCAGAGCCCACGGACACAAAATGTCTGAAGTAGCCCAATTTGTTGGTGTGTCAACGCGTACTGTCCAGCGAGTTTACAAAGAGTGTTGTAGTTCGCAATCAACTGACAATCGACGGCGTAATTGTGGCCGGAAAACAATTCGCGACAATAGGGGCCGCCGCCATGTTTCTCGTCTAGTAACTGCAAATCGTTTTCAAACCAGAGAACAATTGCTCCAAGAAACCAATGAGGTTCTCAAGCGACCAATTTCCGAACGGACATTGCGACGAGAACTGCATGCGATGGACATCTGGAGCAGGGTACCACGGAAGAGGCCGCTGTTAACAGCAAGTCACAAATTGGCACGTTATAAATGGGCTCAGAGGCACAAAAACTGGACTGCGGCAGATTGGAAACGTGTAATTTGGTCCGATGAGTCCCGTTTTTGTTTGTTCTCCAATGATGGGAGGCGACGAGTACATCGCAGGTCCAATGAAGCCTTTAATCCTGAATGCGTCGAAGGTGTTGTTCAGGCTGGAAACAGAAAGTGAAGCGCAGGAATAGACACCCACGGACTCTTGCGGAACTTCGGGATCGGCTGATGAACGAGTGGCAGCAAATCGATGTTCAGTACATGCACAACCTCGTAGAGTCTCTGCCTCGCCGGATTCGTGCGGTTATCAAGGCCAGAGGCGCCGTCACACGTTATTAGGTACATTCTGAGAGGGGTGACTAATTTTTTGTCCGGTGTGCTTATGTATATATGTATATATATATATATATATATATATATATATATATATATATATATATATATATATAACTGCAAACACGCAGTATAATTAACGTAAAGAACGACGCTTGTATAGGAGATATTCGGAGTATCTCCTATACAAGCGTCGTTCTTTACGTTAATTATACTGCGTGTTTGCAGTTTAAATGATATATATATATATATATATATAGGTATATATATGTATATATATATATATGTATAGAAACGACGTAAGTATAGAGGAGCGTTCTGCACACGAGGAAGAGAAATAACGAACAAATGAAAAATGAGGTGAACCGCCCGGGAATCGAACCCAGGATCTTCCGATTGCCGGTCAGATCCGCTATCCATTACACCACGGGCCTCGATCAGTCAGAAGTCGAAATTCTCCTACATAGGGCAGAAACCAATGCCTTGAGAGGGCACCCTCGCAAATCGTGAATATGTACATTTAACTGCAATGACCACGCAGTATATTAATGTATAGAAACGACGTAAGTATAGAGGAGCGTTCTGCACACGAGGAAGAGAAATAACGAACAAATGAAAAATGAGGTGAACCGCCTGGGAATCGAACACAGGATCTTCCGTTTCTATACATTAATATACTGCGTGGTCATTGCAGTTAAATGTACATATTCACGATTTGCGAGGGTGCCCTCTCAGGGCATTGGTTTCTGCCCTATGTAGGAGAATTTCGACTTCTGACTGATCGAGGCCCGTGGTGTAATGGATAGCGCATCTGACCGGCAATCGGAAGATCCTGGCTTCTATTCCCGGGCGGTTCACCTCATTTTTCATTTGTTCTTTAATTCTCTTCCTCGTGTGCAGAACGCTCCTCTATACTTACGTCGTTTCTATACATTAATATACTGCGTGGTCATTGCAGTTAAATGTGTATATATATATGTATATATATATATATATATATATATATGTATATATATATATATGTATATATATGTATATATACATATATATATATATATATATATATATATATATATATATAATTATGCGGGTTGCTTCTACAGAGCTTCAATTTAATATTTAGTAGAAATCCAATGACAAGGAGAAATGTAAATGCCATGAAAAGTCTTCTTTATTGCGCAACGTTTCGAGCAATACGCTCATCTTCAGGCTGTTTAATAACAATGTGAAATTAAAATCAATATTGAATGAAAAACAAAACAGAAAATTTCTATAACCTATTCGTAAAGACAAATTTTAAAAGACTGAGAAAAGAGGGTTAAATTCTAAGTTTTACAGATTTACATAAAAATTAAGAAGTTATTTTTAAATACATGTAGTAAATGTGAAATTAATACACTGGAAAAATTACCAATAGTACACTGGAACAATGGAGCTATCTACCTTACACAGCAGTATCCGAGGCCGACTAATTTGAGCAGAGGCAGAGGCAGAGGCAAGGAACGGGAAACACGAAGGGTGGCGAGGGAGATAGGGGAAGGAGGGATTATAAGGAATTGGGGAAGGAGGAGGGATCATAGCAAATTGAGAGGGACGGACGATGAGTCAACATTCAGACTAGGGGACAATGCTTTAATGAAAAGGGATTCTAAAATTCTTAGTGAGTTGGGACAAGTATTACAACCAAGAATTTTAAAATTGTCTAAAGTGACATCAATTTTGCATTTAATGCTATGTTCACGAATACTGGAGGCTTCCTTAGTTTTTAAAATTTTACCTGTTCGGCCACTTATTCCCATATGCGAATAAAATCTAGCCCTGAGAGAGCGAACAGTGCTGCCGATGTAATTCCCAAGGAGACACCTGGGGCAGGTAAATAAATATACAACACCGCTACGCAACGAGTCAGGGGTTCGATCCTTCGCTGAGAAAAAGCTACCTAAAGATGTTTTATTAATAAATATGATGCGGAAATCAGTATGATAAAAAAATTTCCTTAACAATTTTGTAAATTTAAGCTTAAATTCCTTATTCAAAGGACCCATTTCAGGTACCAAGAAATATTTTATATCCTTCGGCACAGTAATACATGGAAGTTGAGGGCTATAAACATTATTTAAGAAGGATCTAATTAGTTTGTCTACATATTGAACAGGAAAACTATTATTAGTAAAGTATGATCTTAGATTATTAAATTCATCATTAAGTAAGGTAAAATTAGAGGTCAAATTATATCCTCTGAACAGGAGAGTTTTAATACAAGACATCTTATAGTTGAAATCAGTAAAACTAAAAAAAAATTCATGCCCAAACCAGTGAAAGTGGGTTTCCTATAAACTGATGTAGTAATAGAATCACCGTTTTTCGAAATTAAAAGATCTAAGAAGGGGAGAGAGCCATTTTGCTCAGTTTCCATTGTATACGTTATATTGGGGTGCAAAGAATTTAGGAAGTTAAAGAATTGTTGCGCTTGTACCGCATTATCAAAGACTGCTATCGAATCATCAACGAAGCGTCGATAGAAAATTGGCTTGAGATGAGTGGGAGATTGTCTAAAAATTACACTTTCTAAATGAGTCATAAAAAAGTCAGCTGCTAACGGTCCGACTGGTGATCCCATCCCTACCCCATCAATTTGTTGGTAAACCTTATTGTTGAAAGTGAAATAGCATTGTTTGAAGACCAATTCTAAAAGTTCCTTCAAATGAGACAATGAAAAACCATGAAAATTATCAACTGAGCTAAAAACCCTATCTAAAATAATGGCAATAGTTTCAGATACAGGTACATTTGTGAAAAGTGACTTTACATCAAAACTGACAAAAAACTTTTTTGAATCGAAGTTTTTACCCAGGAGTTCTTTTTGGAATTCAAGCGAGTTATTTATAGTGTAAACATTTTTCGCAAAGGGGGACAGGAGACGAACAACAAATTTTGCCAATTGAAAGGTTCAGAGGATATAATTTGACCTCTAATTTTACCTTACTTAATGATGAATTTAATAATCTAAGATCATACTTTACTAATAATAGTTTTCCTGTTCAATATGTAGACAAACTAATTAGATCCTTCTTAAATAATGTTTATAGCCCTCAACTTCCATGTATTACTGTGCCGAAGGATATAAAATATTTCTTGGTACCTGAAATGGGTCCCTTGAATAAGGAATTTAAGCTTAAATTTACAAAATTGTTAAGGAAATTTTTTTATCATACTGATTTCCGCATCATATTTATTAATAAAACGTCTTTAGGTAGCTTTTTCTCAGCGAAGGATCGAACCCCTGACTCGTTGCGTAGCGGTGTTGTATATTTATTTACCTGCCCCAGGTGTCTCCTTGGGAATTACATCGGCAGCACTGTTCGCTCTCTCAGGGCTAGATTTTATTCGCATATGGGAATAAGTGGCCGAACAGGTAAAATTTTAAAAACTAAGGAAGCCTCCAGTATTCGTGAACATAGCATTAAATGCAAAATTGATGTCACTTTAGACAATTTTAAAATTCTTGGTTGTAATACTTGTCCCAACTCACTAAGAATTTTAGAATCCCTTTTCATTAAAGCATTGTCCCCTAGTCTGAATGTTGACTCATCGTCCGTCCCTCTCAATTTGCTATGATCCCTCCTCCTTCCCCAATTCCTTATAATCCCTCCTTCCCCTATCTCCCTCGCCACCCTTCGTGTTTCCCGTTCCTTGCCTCTGCCTCTGCCTCTGCTCAAATTAGTCGGCCTCGGATACTGCTGTGTAAGGTAGATAGCTCCATTGTTCCAGTGTACTATTGGTAATTTTTCCAGTGTATTAATTTCACATTTACTACATGTATTTAAAAATAACTTCTTAATTTTTATATGTAAATCTGTAAAACTTAGAATTTAACCCTCTTTTCTCAGTCTTTTAAATTTGTCTTTACGAATAGGTTATAGAAATTTTCTGTTTTGTTTTCATTCAATATTGATTTTAATTTCACATTGTTATTAAACAGCCTGAAGATGAGCGTATTGCTCGAAACGTTGCGCAATAAAGAAGACTTTTCATGGCATTTACATTTCTCCTTGTCATTGGATTTCTACTAAATATATATATATATATATATATATATATTTATATATATATATATGTATATATATATATATGTATATGTATATATATTTATATATATATATATGTATATATATATATGTATATGTATATATATATAATATATGTATATGTATATATATATATATATGTATATATATTTATAAATATATATATGTATATGTATATTGTATATGTATATATATAGTATATATATATGTATATATATTTATATATACATATATGTGTGTATAATATATATATATGTATATGTGTATATATATAATATTTTTATATATATATATATATATATATATATATATATATATATAAAAATATATATATATGTTAACCCCTCCGCTATGGCCCTGGGGTGGTTCGGATCGACGGGGGCTCTAGTTAGGAGGCAGCAACGGATATTTCTTCTAATCTTGGTAGTAGGGTCTCCAAATGTTTAAACTCTTGGCTACAGACTCGCCAGACGGTTATGCCCTCCTTCTTATATGTGCCTATGGGGTGTCTCGTATCGACGAGGCGTTCTTGTTGTGAGGCCGAAACGGATATTTCTTCTTGATACTTTTCTTCTACAACTTTCTATAATACTCTGATACTTTCTCTTGGTACTAAAATTATCGGCTTTTCTTTTCGAACTTATCGACTTTACTGACTAAGTTCTTCTGAAGAGAGCACGGCTCGAAGGGGAAAATAAAAAGTTTCTCTTACGGTAGTTTACTTCTAAAAATGTACCGGTAGTGCTCTGAATTTACAGGGGTAGAGGTTCGACCTCTTTCGACCATGGCTCAGGCCGGAATCTAAAAAGTTAAGGAGGCAAGGGGCCTCTGCCCCCTCCTCGCAGCGAGGCTGCTAACAAAGGAGTTGTAATGAAGTGCTATAATGAAGTGACTTAATGAAGTGCCGTTCATTTTACAAATACATGTATAATATAAACCTAAATGTTGGGGGAAGACAGTTGAAGGTTAAGGTTCCCCCCTTTTAAACACATGATCAGATGTTTGAAAAATTCCAAATAAAAATAATAAAAAAAATAAAAATAAAAACTAATCGTATATTTTTGCCGAATCTTCATTTCTGAAGGCGATATCATTTCGTAATAGTACATAAGTACAAATTAAGTACACGACTGAGTACGTATTAATTTTGGTTCATTACAATTACGATTACAATTATGGATTACTTCACATTCGCTTATGATTGTCCATTACAGTTCTATTAAAGTACATTCTTACATTATAAATTAAATCATTACATTTAATTACAGTTTCATTGAAGTACATTACGTCGTTTACCATTCTTACAGTGTTTTTATATATTTATATATGGTTATACTATATGGTTATACTATATGGTTATACTATATGGTTATTAGTACAACACAAGTACATGAGCACATACGAGATAATTTATATACGAAATAATATGTTATAATATGTTATAAATTTGAAATCAGAGGGACAGGAGGTTTCCATCTTAGAAGCGCTGACTTATGCTATAGTTCGGGGAATTTGATAACAACTAAGCATTTTCGAGTTCAATGCGGGAGGTGATATAATAAAAAATAATAAATGAAAAAAATAATACGAGAACGTATTTTTGCGTTTTCGAACGAATGCCTAAAGTTTTGCGTTTCATAGATTGACACGAGTAAAAATGAATATTTAATAAAATTTATATAGGATAATGATCAAGGGAAATTAATGACGGGAAAATGTGCCGTATGGATGAATATGGTTGAATAATAATATTTATACTACATAACACCACAACATTATTACTAAAGAATTTATCATACATTGAATACGGAAGATGTCCAAATACTAAGAACGTGATTCAGTGTACAAAGTATGGGAAACGTAAAGAGAATAAAGTTATTTTATGACGTCATAGTGTACAAGTCATTATTAGAAAAGATGAATTAGAGAAATACAGTAATGAATAAAGAAGTACAAATCGAAATTCTATCCAAAACTCGCTTAGGCGATTTTGGTTTCTTATGTAAAAATGAACATTCAAACATAAAACTATAAGAACATAAGTACTGCATGAAGATAATGAATCCATATAATGATGGTATAGGAATTGTTCATTGTTCAATTTTTACATATATATATAATATAATAATATATATATATATATATATATATTATATATATAATATATATAGTATATATATATGTATATATATATGTATATATATATATAATATATATATATATATATATGTATATATATATATATATGTATATGTATATGTATATATATGTATATGTATATATATATATATATATATATATATATATGTATATATATATATATATAGTATATATTATGTATATATATATATATATATATATATATATATATATATATATATACACATTAGGGCGGAGTGAAACAACTTTTTATTTCAAATTTATTTGTCTCACTTGTTTTTTGGTGTATTAGAACATAAAAATGAGATATTCAGTCATTTAATGTTTGTAACTCAAACCATCTCTCGCATTTTTACATAAAAGCAAAATGGTCATCAGCTGGTTGTCCATAAATAAAAGTATGCTCATAACATTAAAACTATATGTTCTATGAAAAAAATTAATTGAAGAAAAACGCTTCATAATGCAAAACTTTACTTAAAAAATACCATTGTGCATACATTGTATTGAAATATAATTGTATCTGGTCTCACTTGGTTGGATGCCGTAAATCAATTACATTTGAATGCGATATAATACCCGCTCATCTTAAATATTATTATTTTTTCAGGAGATGCATCATATCCTTTTTGTTTCAAGTGAGGGAAGTCAGAGAGCGACTTTTTATTCTTGACCTAATAAATCCGTCTCTTGATTCCTGTGATATTACTGATGCTGATGCATCTGTAACCACCTTCACGGCTCTTTCGACGTTCTAAGTGTGAATGGGGTATTGCTCAACTTTGAAACATTTTGTTTCATACTCAAGCAATTCTAATTTAGAAGTGAGAGGTGGTTCACTAATATCAATCCTATCCCAGAAGATGATGTCTGTCCAATGTGATGCTTTGAAGTTCAGTTCTGTACTTTAAATTCTCTGATTTTACTTGCATTTGCTTCCTTAAACTTTCTTGTCTGTATTATTCGATCGATTGCAACTTTGTGCAGCTTTTGCTCACTGTCTGACAGCATTGATAGAAGAATATTTTCTGAGTGAGCAAAATAGGCATTCCCTGATATATAAGGTTGGACAACTTTTCGTATATCTTGGGGTAACAGGTTCAACCTTTTTATGCATCAAAGATATGTTTGGGTCCATCAGGCAGATATGGTTTAAATTTTATATTGAACCAGTTAGCACCATAGTTTGTTTCTATGAACAGAACAAGGCTACCTAACTCTCTGGAGGGATTCTTTTGGGAGACATAATAACGACATGGTCTGTTAGCTAGAGTTAACCATCTAGAGTTGTTAAGGGGACCAGGCTTGAGTTTCTCTAGGCTTCCGTCAACATATCCTTCTCTTATGGCCCCAATTATTCTGAACATGTATTGTTCATCATTATTTAAATCTTCTATGAGCTCATCTGTGAGAACTGGGATGCTATCGGCCCCATCCGTAATTGGGGAGAACTTCACCACAGGCATCTCAAGGCAATTCTTAAGAGCATTACCAACAGATCCACTAAATGATCTTGGCCCAGTTGTTTTCCCGTCGTATCGCTCAAACAGATGCCTTAAGGGAAGTTCATTTGTATGTAACATATAAATGCTCCATTGCAATGGTCGATTCAGCTTCTGCTCGATCAAATGAATTATGCCACCTTTAGACCCAGTGGTGACATTCGTACTGTCGCACCCTATCACCTGGAGATTCTGGTCTAGTGTCACTTCATTCAAGTAAGCGAACAACGATTCAGATACATCACTTGCTTTTCCAGATTTAGGGCTCAAGTGGTTAAGGTATTCTCCACCAGGCTCACTCAATAGTACATAATGTTCTTCAACAATTATATCCTAGTGCCATTTACCATCTTTATTTGTCTTTACCAACGTCTTGTCTTTTCTCCCATCAAAATATAAAGCTTTAACATCACCATAACTTTATACAACTTCAACTTGTAATGTTTTTCTCAGAATAAAAAAGTCACTGTCTTTTTCGGTAATGATACCCAAATCCACTAAAGTAGCTGAAGCAATGGCCGGTGCAGCCCTATCTGAAACATAATCTCAGACACGGTTTTTTCTAAATTATTTGTTTCTGGATCCAGCCCAGGCATTATGTATGGACTCCCTAAAATACACAAACCTAATTGTCCACTTAGGCCAATTTTCGTAATTACCTTAATTCTAAGCACCCTAATATTCAATTTACTTCAGAAGTTGAATCTAATAGCTCTCTGTCCTTTTTGGACATTAAGATAATAAAAACTAATTCCTCTTTTGAAACTTCCGTTTACCGAAAGCCGACATTCACCAATCTTACTACGACTTTTCTTCCTTTATCCCTTTAGGTTTCAAACGAAATTTAATTTCGACTCTGACCAATAGAGCTTTCAATATCTGTTCAGATTACTTTAAAACTACACGATGAACTAGATTTCATCCGAAAACTCCTTGCCAAGAATAATTTCCCTTCTAGACTGGTGGAGACTACAATAGGCAGAACCTTAAATAGACTAATAAGCCCTACAACTAGAGACTTAATTACAGTCCCTAAAGATATCCTGTATTTCACTTGCCCTATATGGAACCTCAAGTTTTAACATTAGAAACAAACTTTAAAATTGCTCAAGGAATTCTACCCACAACTATGTATAAAAATTATATTCACCCCGTCTAAATCGATTTACCATTTATTCAATACAAGGATGTTATTCCTACACTTCTTAAGTCATCTATAGTTTATCAATACAAGTGTGACCACTGTATGGGTCATAATAGGTAAAACTAAAAGACATTTAAAATCTCGTATTTACGAACATCTCGGTAAATCGGTCCGTACAAATTTACCCCTTGGCAAACACCTAATTCTCTCATACGTAATCACTCGCACAACAATAACCACCCAATTTCACAGTCTAATTTCGCCGTACTTGCTGCCGGAAGCTCTGACCTTAA
>JAJOZX010005482.1:270000-323977 GCA_023014485.1 Bathynomus jamesi | reverse complement strand
ACACTTACGTGACGCGGGTTCAAAGATGTCGATTTTAGAAGCATGTTTAGTTTAAATGATAACCCAACTCGTAACAATGGTTGGAAGTTGGATTTGAAACGGTTTAGGACTAGTGTGTGGGAATTACTTTACGTATAAGACCTGTGACACGTGGAACAGGTTACCTTCAGAAGTTGTGAACAGTTCCTCTGTGGATCATTTCAAGAAAAGGTTAGACCAAATCCTGACACTATTTAGTGTGTAGAAAATTTTCCCTGGCACCGTGTTGCCATTGGTACCCACCTCGGTATGGGCGCAAGGCCTTTGAGGTACTTTCTTTTCCTTGTAACACACTCTCTCTCTCTCTCTCTATATATATATATTTTTGGGGGGGGGGGGGGGGGGGGGATGTACTTTAGTATTAAATATAAGTACCTTTAACTTCTTACTATCGCAATTGCCTCGCATCTTATTTATTTTTTTTAAAGCGTCGAACATTGATTTTTAGCGAAGGATTCCTGTCGAAGATTCAATAATTGTTGTAAAAATAAAGTAGCGGAAACTGTTCTGAACCGGAAAACTAAAGAAAAATAAAGGATAAAAATGGAAGTACGATGCCTGAATTTCGACTGTAAATGTTGTGGAATAGTTTGGTACTTGATTTGGGGTGTGGTAAATGGTAGTTTCCATGTACAATAGTTTTTAAGACCGAATGATGTCGTTGTTTGTACTCATGAAGTAAAAGATAAAACCAGTATTTGTCTCGGAACAAATTTAAAGCTTTTGTCGCGCGCAACCCGACCGGTACTAATTATATGAAAGGATAAGATCCGTTCGTCAATGCTTTTAAACGGGGAGTCAATGATTCGGACAACGTTTTCGTTCATTCAAATTTTAAATTTGTTGCGGGGAACTTTGCCCCCTTGTTTGTATTTAAAATTAGGTTACGTGAGGTTGCGTCAAGATGTGTTGGTCTTAATTAAGCCTAAGGATGGCTCATTGTCGACTAAATTCCTCCGAAAGTCGTACCTACTCCTGAATGGAGATCATTAAAACTGATTATTCTTGTTGCGTGCAAAATACTTGGAAGAAAGGTAAGTTGTATATATATATATATATATATATATATATATATACATACAGGGCGTCCCAAAAAAATGTATACACACTTTAACAGCTGATAGCTCAATTGATGTTTCTTTCTTTCCAAGTTAAACCCATTAGAATTAATAATGGCAGTCAGACTAAGCTTTGAACAAAGGAAATTCATTCTAAAATGCTACTGGAAGTGTGAAAACGCAGTTGAAGTGCAAAGACAGTTTAGGAGGGAGTTTCAAACAGATCCACCAACGCGACTTACCATCACTCGAATTAGAGATAAGTTTGAGCCGATGAACTGTTCAGAATGTCACAAGAAGCGTTCCGGAAGACCACGGACATCGACAAGCCACCAAAGCAAGAAAGAGTACTGGAAACGTACACCAAAGTCCAAGAAAATCTGTGCGGCAAGCGAGTCGTGAGGTAGGAATTTCAGAATCGTCTGTCCACGCATTTTGAAGCGCTGTCAATGGAAAAGTTACATTCCAGATTAGTCCATGCTATTAATGAAGATGATGATGATGATCCGGACCGAAGAGTGGAGATTGCGAGTGGTACTTGGCACGATGTGGATGTGGATTGGACGAAGGGGTTTCGTAGAATACCCTCCGCGTTCACCAGACCTCGCACCACTAGACTTTTTTTTATGGGGATACTTAAAAGACAAAGTTCCGCTATAAACCTGCAACAGTCGCTGAATTGAGAGCAGCCATTGAACGAGAATGCACACAATACCAAACGAAATGTTTCGTGATGTTTGCGATTCCATTGCTTCGCGTTATCAGCAGTGCCTGGTACCAGAACGGACGTCAGTTTGAAAACAGGCGTTGACAAAACAATTAAATAATGTCTGTAGATTCTATTACATTTTGAAAATGAAATGTATTTTAATAAACACTTGCCTTTATAATTATTTAAAGTGTGTATACATTGTTTTGGGACGCCCTTATATATATATATATATATATATATATGTATATATATATATATATATATATATATATATATATATATATATAAATAATATATATAAAGGCTAAAATAAAGCGTATATTTAGTGTAGTTTGGCTTAATATGAGGAAATCTCATAATTTGCATATTGGAACGAAGTTCCTTCCCCCCTTTTCCCCTTTATTCCCCACTCCTCCCTCAATTCCAATTCGGCGCAAACACATTCCCGTCCTACTAAATCTCGTGTCTTACATAATCTAAACGCCTAATCCCGAAATGAAACCCTCGTGGCACTCTGGCACTGGCACTCTCAGCGTCTCTCCTCTCTCTCTCTCTCTCTCTCTCCATAAAATCAATACGAGTTGATGGTATGGTATAGTAGTTCGTCTGATGGGACGAAATACGAAAGAGGATATTTCTCTCACTCTATCACTCTCACACGCTCCCCCTTTTCCCTTGGCCCTCTCTGACTCTCACTCTTCGCTTTCCCCTCATTCCTCCTTACGTCTCCCCCAGTTGTTCCCTCTACTTCCACTCTCCAACCGCTTCTCCCCTTCCTCACTCCCCCACCGGTTGGCACTCAACAGGTGCCTGCTGTCGTGGCCCTATTGCATTATCTTCTCTGGTCGTGGAACGCATCATTCAAACCTTTCGCATTGAAGGCAGCACTCTTCGCCGTCGATGTTAATGACGCTGCTCAAGGTAATCACAGTGCCAAATGCGGAACGGAATCCAACCAAAGAAAGGACCGAGAAAGTAAACCATGGGGGACCGATGAATTGGTCTGCGGGGAAGAAAGCGAAAAATAAAAATATGACGTAGCTTCGATGCGTATTTTTCTTTTCGATGTTTCCATGAAAAAAAAAGGTTCCCCTTTTGAGTTTTATCAGTTTTCATTTGTTTGAGGCATCGTTCGTTATTATGTGCAAAATTCAGCATAACCGATGAGAAGAAATGTTTAGTGTAAAATTAAGGTATTCATTTTCATAGTTTCTTTAGTAATTATGAAATTATTCAAGTTTGTCCACGTAACTCATGACTTGACAACAAGCTCGTAGTAAAAGGTTACTGCACTCATTTCACTCCATTTTCATTTAGTTTCATCAAATGAGTTTTGGAGTGTTTCGCGCACGAAAGAGTGAAATCATTTTCAAATGTGGCTTTGCAATACCAAAATCACCGTGGATAATTCTCTTGATAAGGGAATGGATCAGGGACCTAAGTCATCTCTAAATAATCCCTAAATAATCCGTAAATTGCCGTTAAATCATCGTTAAGTCAACCTTAATACCGCAATATTGAAACTAATGTTTTGGCCATTGAGCTTCGCGCAGATCCTTTAGGTTTAGTTGGTTTATAAAGCATTCATTCGGTGTCTTTGGGCGAGAAATAAATGAATGCGTTTATCTGAAAAGCCGAAACAGGGAAAGGTCTTCCTTTTCACTCATTTTCATTTCGATTAGCGAAGATTTCCTTCTTTCAAAACGTAGACAAAAGTGATTCCCTTTTTCAAACCGATTAATTTACCTTATTAATCTTGGCACGTTTTATAGATTAAAACAACTTTGTTCCTGTTTTACTGAGTGTACACACACACACACACACACACACATGCGTACATCCGCGTAAGCGAGGTACCGACTTTCGTAAATCCACATATCTGAAAAATTAATTAAACAGACTTAATTTAACTTAACCTAACCTTAGTTATACAACGAAAAGAACGTGATAAGTGTTTTGGCCGCACCTGAGGGCTCGAGTGTTATTTTTTTTAAATAGTGAGGTACTCGCTAATCTAGTCTAACCTAACCTAATCAGGACCAACATATCTTTTTTTCCGATAATAAAAATCTATACTATAATAAGAGCTGTCCGTCTGTCCGTCTGTCCGTCTGTCCGTCTGTCCGTCACACTTTCAGAAATTGTAAAAAAAATTCAGAAATTGTATTACGGGCGGCAATGTGAAGCTCAAGATTTTCATGACTGTGTTCTTTTCTGTAGTTTAGCAATGGGGGAAGGGTGGGGGTAATGGGGGATGGGTGGGGTAATGGGGGAGGGGGTTAGCCCCCAAGTTGTATGAATGGGGGTGAGGTTGTTTTGGGAGATACCAGATTCAGAAATGTTGAAACAATGTGTAGCTCAAAATTTTCACGGTTGGGTTCTTTTTTTGTAGTTTAGCTTGTCTAACCGTCAGCGAAGCGGCGGGAACTGTACTAGTGTTTATAGTTTTTTATATAACCTTTGTAATGTTCTGAGGTATCAAAAGTGTAACCTCACAAAAAAATACCCCACTATATATGTGAATTATCACACACCCGACCTCACTTTGGCCCAGTTGCCTTTAAGTAATCCTTAAATTCATTACACTTTACGAAACCTTTTCAATTGTCGATGGCCCTATTTAACTTAATCTAAATGACCTAACCTAACTTCACCTAACAGCCAAACCTAACCTAACTTCACCTAACAGCCAAACCTAACCTAACTTCACCTAACAGCCAAACCTAACCTAACTTCACCTAACAGCCAAACCTAACCTAACTTCCCTAACAGCCAAACCTAACCTAACTTCCCTAACAGCCAAACCTAACCTAACTTCCCTAACAGCCAACCTAACCTAACTTCCCTAACAGCCAAACCTAACCTAACTTCCCTAACAGCCAAACCTAACCTAACTTCCCTAACAGCCAAACCTAACCTAACTTCCCTAACAGCCAAACCTAACCTAACTTCCCTAACAGCCAAACCTAACCTAACTTCCCTAACAGCCAAACCTAACCTAACTTCCCTAACAGCCAAACCTAACCTAACTTCCCTAACAGCCAAACCTAACCTAACTTCCCTAACAGCCAAACCTAACCTAACTTCCCTAACAGCCAAACCTAACCTAACTTCCCTAACAGCCAAACCTAACCTAACTTCCCTAACAGCCAAACCTAACCTAACTTCCCTAACAGCCAAACCTAACCTAACTTCCCTAACAGCCAAACCTAACCTAACTTCCCTAACAGCCAAACCTAACCTAACTTCCCTAACAGCCAAACCTAACCTAACTTCCCTAACAGCCAAACCTAACCTAACTTCCCTAACAGCCAAACCTAACCTAACTTCCCTAACAGCCAAACCTAACCTAACTTCCCTAACAGCCAAACCTAACCTAACTTCCCTAACAGCCAAACCTAACCTAACAGCCAAATTTAACCTAGCTTAACCTTTATTACATGCTTGTTTTATATACTGTATAATAATTTTTAACGAAAATATTTGTCTTAAATTATGGCGACAAGGATGATAATGCTATCCGCACGTTCCAGTCGGCGTGAGATTAGTGTTCTAAAAATTGTCGCGAACACGTAAGGTAGCCAAGAACATTCACACACACACACACCACACACACACACACTTACGTAATCTGTTTTAATTATAAAATTAGAAATAATTAATTATAGGATTATAAATTATAATTATAATTTAAATTATAAAATAGGTTTGTATTTTGCGGAGTCCGCTCCCTTTCACATATATTATTTTTACTGTTAAATGAAAGATATGATTTAAGTAAAATAATAGTATATAATTGCGCGTATAATATTAAAACCATTTTTATTTTTATATAGAACAATAAAGACCGCAAACCCATCGTAAAGAATCTTTATTTATTAAATACATTACAATTAAAATGATTTTGTGATGTGGGTTTATTTTTGTTTTTCTTACTCGAGGATGCTCATTTGTTTTGTTTATTTATAATGATTAAAATATCCCCCCAATTATAATGGATTCCCATTAAGAAATTAAATAAAAAACTTGTAGAGTAAAAGTCGCTCTTTGAACTGTCGGAGATAAACTAATTAAAAAGAAAGAAAAATCAGAGACCAGCAAAAAATTATAACGAGTCAAATGTTATAATATTTCATTTGTTGCGAAAGATGGAAGGAAGTGTTGTTGTTGGTAAGGGCGAAACTTCGAGTCTTTTGTATATGGAGGAGTTTCGATCTTAAAAGCTTCTCCAATTCGTTCGCTATTTAATTAAATCTATCAATGAAAGTGGGCAAAAACGAAAAATATATCCGTAAAAAGGGAACAAAAAATTCTGTAAATTGTTACGGAGATTCATTTTGCCGTAATGAAAACTTTAACTTAATATTATTATTATTATTATTATTATTATTATTATTATTATTATTATAACTACGAATGGACTGCGCTTTATATTTATTTAATTTTCGATCTTCGATCTTCCTTAATCCCTTATTCTTATCCTTTTCCTCATACTCTTCTTGCCTTATAAATTGATCGCTCTCCACTCACTCCTGATGAAGACTCGAGATGGGGTCGAAAGAAAGATCGCGCTTCTAATAAATCAATTTCTTATTGTGGCTTTATTCCTTTAATAATTACGGGTATACGCTAGTGAACTGTAAGTGAAGTCTCGATCAAACGCTCCTGATGATATCACGCACGCGAGTCCTCTTTTACCGTTTCACGCATCAACTTTTGGATGAGATTCGGAAAAATGTATACATAATTTATCGAACACATTCCGTTAATGGGCTATTGTGGGTTGGTTGCTTATCAGGTTCAGAATATTGTCAAAAAGTAAAAACAATTTTGTTAATTAGAGTCGGTATTGAAAAACTCCTTTACTACAATTCACTCGGCGTTAAGCGACATTGGGTCTGTTCACTAGTTGGATGGGTGACCTTCCTCGCGTTCAGATGATGTAAAGCTGTAGGTCCCCTCCGTCACGAGACATTTGGCATTACGAAGAAGGTTAACGCCAGACAGTATTATATTATTATTATTATCATTATCATTATCATTACTGTACAGTTTCTTGTATTTTACATAGAGAGTTGTTTGATAGAAAGACCTACAATAATTGTACAGTTGCTGGTAATTGCGAGTGTCGGTAAGTTAGTGGAGGCGCGAATTGAGTTTAGTTCCACAACAACGGTTACCCGAGTTACGTTTGGTACGACTGAGAGGAAGGAAGTGGCGTTTAGACGATAGAATAATTCCGTTATTAACGGATTAGGTTTCGTTAATGAATTGCGGTCTCTTCATTCGAAGGCTGCTTAGCATATCTAAGGTTTTAAAGGGATTGAGAGAGAACGGCGCCGCTCCTCCCAATTTACATTCGGCACTTCTTCTTCCACTTAATAATTCTTTATTAAGTCCCGAAATTGCGTTATACGAAATACCTTCATTCAACGCGTTATATCCTTCCTCGCGTTAAATCGAAAACGCGTTAAATCTATTTGAATGAAGTATACAACGAGCCAAAATGTTACGGCATTAAACGGAAATACGGTGCGGTTGTCCGCGGTGAAACGTGTTGGCGTAAAGCGGAAATGCATGACGGGAAGTTTAACGCCGAATCCATTAGCGTTATTACGTATAGCGGAAGCGGATCGTTGCGAGAATATAGAAACATATATTGTGAACGTGCGATGCAACCCAAACGTTCGACAATAAACGTTTTAATGCACACCTTAAATAAATACTCCACTTTTTAATGCAAGCAGAAAAAAAAGCTAAATAAATTTTGGTTAATTTTGTTTATATATATATATATATATATATATATATATATATATATATATACACACATTCAACTGCAAAGAACACGCAGTATAAATAACGTAAAGAACGACGCTTGTATAGGAGATATTCCGCGCAAGACGAGTTTCCCGGGTGGTTACCTCATTTTTTCATTTGTTTCGTTCTTTCTCTCTCGTCTTGCGCGGAATATCTCCTATACAAGCGTCGTTCTTTACGTTATATATATATATATATATATATATATATATAACGTGGTGCCTCTGGTGTAGTAGTTAGCGTCGCTGACTACGAATCCATCAGCCCCAGAATCGAGACCCGGTGACGGCAGCCGGCGCGCAGCAAAACCCAACTATTCATCCTTCCACACAATAAAGAAAGTGGTTGGTAGATAAATGATGGGTACCCTGGATGGCCCAGTGGTTAAGATGCTGGGGTGCTGGTGGGGTGTGGTTCGGATTCCACGTTAAACTGTAGGTCTAAGGTGGAGTGAAAAGCTTGACCTTCGTCAGAATGAACAATTCGGGCGGAAACTAACCAAAGTTTACACACACACACACACACACACACACTATAATTGCTACAGGTAAATCTGTGATGCCTTAGGGAGGAAACAAACTTGCGGTTCATCTTGCTCCAGAAGAATTATGTACTAGGACTAGTAATAAGTGAAGATATCTGCAATACAAACTAACGAAAATTGCAATAAACTGAATATGGCAATGAATGTTCTTCGGATGAGGCTAACACCGATCATTGTTGCTTTCAGTAGTGATCAACCACGTACGGAAACGTCGTCAGTACAGTGACCCTGTATTTGCTTGGCCATGACGCTGCGAGCTACTCGTACCCTGACGTAGGGGTATAGGAGGAATGAAGCTCTATGTGAAAAGATGTTTACCTCTTCATACTTCCCCTTAAACTTTGAATATATATATATATATATATAATATATATATATATAATATATATATATTAGTGATGTAGGTCACATCTGCATCCGCATCCGCGGAACATCCGCACATTTTCTCGCATCCGCACTTTGGACTGCGGATGTCGTGCGGATGTGGACCGTTGAGATAAAACGTCATTAATAAGCGGAAATTATCAAATTCTACTATATTAATAGAACTAGTTCATTGTGCGCAAAAGTGATGCAAGCGACAAGACGAGAGGCTGTTCTTGTATGAAGTTACTCTCTTGCAACCTACTTAGATCCACGTTACAAAGCTAAGTTATTTTCACCTAGTACATTAGAACGAGTTAAATCATCACTTGGCAAAGCAGTTGAAGAGCTTCAATCTCTTGAATCTGTCGCTTCGCCACCCACCAAAAGAATAAAAGTTTCAGTGACAGAACCAACACCTTCAGCAAGCAAATCTATCACAGAATCTGTCTCTCAGTTTCTTGAGTCAAGCAGCAATGACGAGACCTACGCGATGTCAAAAGATGTAGTAAAAATGATCGAGAGCTATCACCAAGAAAAACGCCTGGCTGCATGTGACAATCCTATTAGTTGGTGGAAAAATACGCAGAATATCTATCCATACTTGAGTAAACTTGCAAGGAAACATTTGACGCGTTCGGTGGAGAAGGGGCGAACGCCACAAAATTCGAAAAATGAGTTTTTTGTCGTATAATTATCCTTTAAAACCTTTGCTTTACCTATGCAAAAAATTAGATGTTAGTCTGCACTCTTTCACGGTAAAATTTAGGTTTTAATGTATCTCAGAGAAATTCACTCCGCATCATTGCTTCACATTGAACACATCTATCTACTTTCTGGTCACTCGACAATGCCCTGTGATGCTCAATTTGGCCAAATTGAACAAAATATAAAAAATAATTACAGCAATATTATTTACACCAAAAAAGATTGTTACGGCCAGAACTACAGCCGTTTTCGCAGCGCTTCCTAGTTGTAGAAATGAAACAGGCTGATTTTCTCGATTTTGACGTCCTAAAAACGTGCATTGTCATTAGGAAATCAACAACTATTAAATTTACAGATGCAAGAAAGTTAATATTTGACTTTCAACACAAAAAGGCTACGTAATATCTACTGCATACCGCACAACCCCAGATAATAGCCATCCCGTCAGACTGCAGAAAGGGAAAAATCCTACAGTGTCAGTTTATTCAATCTAGCCTAGCAGACACTGCAACCAAAGTATTCCCAATTGCTGCCAAAAACTAAGGAAAAATAAAAGATCTCAAAGAATTATCAGACCTAATGTCTGCAACTGCAGTGAACTATTATACAAGATTGTTAAGGAACTGGAAGAAACCGAAACAGTTGAAGCAGGTAATACAACATTCGACGAAGAGGACCAAATAATGGATTACACCAGTTAACATCAGAAGCTATCAATAAATAATATTGTAAAATTTCTTGGCGTTTTATTATATCGACATATTACACAACAATATTTTACTCAAATATGTGTTCAAATTCATACAACATTTCAATAAACCGGAAAAATACAAAGGTTTAAAGTTTACAAACTTTAACTGCATTTTGTGGCATAATTCGAAAATGTTGCGTTCGCCCCTTCTCCACCGAACGCGTCATTTAGCCTGTCCTCCAACAAACGTACCAAGCGAGAGATTATTTAGCAGTGCTGGATTAATATATGATGAAAAGAGAAACAGACTGGCAGCAGAAAAGGCAGAAAAATTAATGTTCCTTAAGCATAACCTTCCTATAATTAAGTTTGAACATTAAACGATGAACATCTTAGTTTACTTTATTTTAATTACTCATGTATAAATATGCCTAATAAAACTTTAAACTTAATATAAATAGTTATCAAGCTAATTAAAGATCTCTTTCTACAAGGGTGGAGGTTGGGAAAAGAGGTCGGTGGGGTGCATTTGAGTTGGGTTCACGTCCCGCATCCTGGTAACACAATTATGGTTTCTAATTGTGGCTGAAACTCAACAAAATGTAACGAATTTATTTGCAGACGAATTCACTAATTGATTTCTATATTAGTTAGATGCTTGATATTATTTTATATGTTCAGAGAAAAGTACAGCAATTATTGTACAATTAATCAATTATACTACATTATAGCTACAGCTCTCTCTATATAATACTTATTATATACGTTAAACACACAAATCTCGAATATATCCTAAAAAATAACGAAATGTAGACATCCGCATCCGCGGATGTTGAAATCAAACATCCGCATCCGCGGATGTGAAAAAAATGACATCCGCTACATCACTAATATATATATATATATATATATATATATATATATATATATATACAGACTTTTCCAAAGCGTTCGACAAGTGTGACAATGGAATCATAATACATAAACTGAAATATATAGGAATAACAGGAAAAGTAGGGAAATGGATATATAATTTCCTTAGTGAGCGGCGGCAAGTCGTTACAGTACAAGGAGTATCTTCATCAGAATCAGAGGTCCTCAGCTCAGTACCACAAGGAACAGTATTAGCTCCACTACTCTTTATAATCATTCTAACTGACATAGATGAGGACGTTACCAGAGACGACACAGTAACATCGTTTGCCGATGACACAAAGATCAGTAGAAAAATAAGAAACCCAGAAGATATAGGATCTCTACAAACAGACATGAACAGAATCTACAAGTAGACGGAAGACAACAATATGAAGTTTAACACCGAGAAATTTCAGCTGTTATACGGAAAAAGAGAGGACCTAAAATCCATGGAATATTATACCCAAAATGGACAGAAATTCAGAGAAATTCCAGAGCAAAAGATTCAGGGGTTGTAATGAGAGATGATGCGAAATTTGAAACACAAAATAAGATAGCAGTAAACAGAGCAAAGAGAATAACGGGACAGATATTGAGAACCTTTAAACGAAGGGATAGGAATGTAATGATTCCTCTACTGAAAACCCTGATCATACCCAAAATGGAATACTGCTCGGTCCTAACATCCCCATATAAAGCAGTGTTGCAGTGGACATCTTCAAAAGAATATTAGACTCCTGGCTCAGAACAATCTCCGATGAGCCGGGCGTACCTGGCGATGTGAGGTGGAGAGCACAAGAAACCAACTCACTACTTCACCAGGGCAACTCGAGAGGAGGGGGGCGACAAGCTTGACCTTCGCGAAATGAGAAAGCATCGCGCGGAACCTTTAAGGTTATATATATATTACCTTCCTTTCAACCTTTCAAGTGTTCCGCGCGATGATTCCTCATTTCACGAAGGTCAAGCTTTTCGCCTCCTCTCGAGATGGCCTGGTGAAGTAGTGAGTTGATTTCTTGTACTCTCCACCTCACATAGCTATGTACGCCCGGCTCATCGGGGATTGTTCTGAGCCAAACGTCTAATCTTCTTTTGAAGATGTCCACTGCAACACTACTCGTGTTTCTTAGGTCTTTGGGCAGCTGATTAAACAGTTTTGGTCCTCTCACAGCAAAACTATTTTCTTTCATCCTTCCCAATTTATGGGAAGGATGTTCCCTGTCTCGCCTTTAATTTGGGAACACGACACAGTCTTCCTTTTCTACATTCCACTGTTGTTTGGAGAGTTACAGGGTTCAGATTAAGATTAGGGACCAGTTTCTTCATTATTTTCCAAGTGTAAATAATGGTGTATCTCTCTCTCTCTCTCTCCTTTCCAGTGAATATAGGCTTAATTCGCGTAACTTTCCCAGTAATTTAGTTATTTGCACCCCTTGATCTTGGCTGTCAAGCTTCTCTGAATCCCTTCTAGTTGTCTAATGTCTTCTTTTTTATATAGGCATGTTAGGACCAAGCAGTATTCCAATTTGGGTATGATCAGTGTTTATAGTAGAGGAATCATTATATTCCTATCCCTTCGTTTAAAGGTTCTCAGTATCTACCCAGTTACTCTCTTTGCTCTGTTTACTGCTATCTTATTTTGTGTTTCAAATTTCACATCATCACTCATTACAACCCCTAAATCTTTTGCTTTAGAATTTCAATGAATTTCCGGTCCATCTGGGGTACAATATTCCATGGATTTTAGGTCCTCTCTTTTTCTGTACCGTAACAGCTGAAATTTCTCAGTGTTAAACTTCATATTGTTGTCTTCCGTCCACTTGTAGATTCTGTTCATGTCTGTTTGTAGAGATCCTATATCTTCTGGGTTTCTTATTTTTCTACTGATCTTTGTGTAATCGGCAACGGATGTTATTGTGATGTCTCTGGTAACGTCCTCATCTATGTCAGTTAGAATGATTATGAAGAGTAGTGAAGCTAATACTGTTCCTTGTGGTACTGAGCTGAGGACCTCTGATTCTGATGAAGATGCCCCTTGTACTGTAACGCAGGGGTTTTCAAACTATGTTCCGCGAGAACTTGATGGGGTTCCATGGGGCATGTCATGAGAGACTGAGAAAGAGAGAGAGGTAAGATAAAATAATATCAACTGGCACGGATGAATTTACGATATATACAATATTCTGCGAATTCAGTGATTGTGTGTTGAAAGGCGTAGGCAAAGAGAGAGAATTTTAATTCAAACGATGAGATATCCAGAATAAGTGTTGCCCTCTCGCAGCCACAGTAAGAAACAGGAGCCCATTTTGTAAACAAAACTCAGCTGATGACCACGAGCACCGGTCTGATTGATTTGGTGAGTTTTTCTATGTTTTTAGGTTTAGTTTTCTCAGTTCACGGAAGTTATGATCACAGTAATGTAATATTGAACTTTTATCCAAAGAAAAGCAATCGCATCGAAGTCATTGAACATTTATTTGTTTGATTAACTATTAAAATTACTCCTCGATAACTGTAAAATTCCTCACTTTTAATTATTTTGTATTGAAAACTTTAATTTTACAATAAACATGATATTTTTTATACTTATAATTTCTTTTATGGTGACAGTAATGTGGGGAGGGGAATTTAAAATAAATACGTCAATAAAAGTAAATTGGCTTTTTTTTTCTTTTAAATTTCTAAACTTATATATATTTTTTTTTTGTGAAATTCATATAAGTGTGTATATAAATTTCATAAATTACATAAATAGACTGCAGTGAGCATAAATTGTTTCATTTACTATTTGCCTTTATCATTAAAATTTTACCTGTTGGTCAAGATTCCGTGAATTCTTTTTTTTAAATAAAGGTTCCGTGGCTTCAAAAAGTTTGAAAAACTCTGCTGTAACGACTTGCCGCCGCTCACTAAGGAAATTATAAATTATATCCATTTCCCTACTTTTCCCGTTATTCCCATATACTTCAGTTTATGTATTATGATTCTGTGGTCACACTTGTCGAACGCTTTGGCAAAGTCTGTGTATATTACATCATAGTTTTCATTACTTTCCAGTGCATCAATAATAATGTTGTAGTGTACCATTAGTTGTGATAGGCATGATCTTCCTGACCGGAACCCATGTTGGTTATCATTTAATTTTTTCCGAGTTTCCAAAAAGCCATAGATTTTCTGTCTAACTATTCTTTCAAATATTTTAGTGAGATGAAATGTAAGCGACACTGGCCTATAGTTTTTGGCCTCGGATCGATCTCCTCCTTTATATATTGGAACTATGTTCGCACTCTTCACGATGCCCGGTATTTCTCCCGTGTCTAGTGATCGTCTCCATATCCAATATAGGGGCTGAGCGATTGCATTCTTGCAGTGTTTGATCAGTGTGACATTCCATTTGTCCGGTTTGCTTTTAGTTTCCCTTTAGCTTGTGTAATATCATCTGTCATAAAGTCGAAGTCCGTTATACTTTCCCCATGTAGTTCTTCAAAGAACGCGTTTCTATCGCATATCAGTTTCAGTTTTTGGGATACTGAAAGATGATTCGTACTGAGCTCTTAATATTTCGGATACTTCTGTTAGATCATCAGATAAAGCATTGTCTTCGTTTTCCAAAGGTCCAACAGTCGCATGGTTTTTCAACTTCCTTTTTGCAAAATTATAGAAGTACTTTGAGTTAACCCTTATCGCCTCTATAGCGTCGCCGTCTTCTTTTCCTGTATGATTCTCACTTAGTTCCTGTATGACGCAATTGATACCCTGCAGTTTATCATTTAATATTTTTTTGATGTTATCTTTACAGTTACTTAATTTTGCAGTCACTCTTTTTCTCTTTCGGAACAATGACCTCTTTTGTCTCTCGAACCTGCTTCTCTTTCCCCTTTGTTGTATTTTTGGACATGTCTTTCCACAATTTCCAGCGTCTTCTCCTCTAAGGTCGTTAGCATCTCTTCCGTTGTCTTGTCCCCGAAGATGGATTTCCAATCTATTACTTCCATGCTGGATGCAACATCTTCCCAGTTTATAGCTTTGAAGTGAAAATTAAAAATTTCAAATTTGCTTCTTTCTGTTGTTCGTGTTCTTTCCATTCTTGTTGCTTTTATATTGGTTGTTATTTCAATAATGTTGTGATCCGATATTATAGTTGGGGATATTTCTATATTATCAATTAGGTTGCTGTTGTTTGTGAACACCAAATCTAGGCAGTTGTTTTTTCTTGTATTTTCTCTTATTTCTTGCGTTAACATAAATTCATCAGCCAGAGCTAGTAGGATTTTTACCTGCTCCTGGTCTTCCCGTGAGTCCCCTTGTCCCGGTGTACACATATATTTTTTCCTATCCTTTTATATTTCATGAATGGAGAATTAAAATCACCACAGAGAAAAATATTTGGGTTGGAGAGTGTAGATCTTTTACCCAGTTTCTTTCCTCTGTAATGGAATCAGAGAATTTTGAGGTTGGCGTGTTCGGGGGTCTGTACATTACAATTAGCACCATATTTAATTGTTCAACTTTTACTGCTACACATTCCTACGTAGCTGTTTGAGGTACTTAGTCATTTCTGCCATTTGCCTTTCGCGTGTGTAAATAAATAGCACATCCTCCTTTACGTCTTACCGTTCTGTCGGCTCGGAGGATGTTATAGTTGTTAATTTGTATTTCTTTTTTATCAATACAGAACTCAGTGTTCACAGTTCGCCTGGCAGTCCTTTAGATGGGTTTCCGTGAGACATGCAAAGTCTGCTCCAGTTTCTTGCACGAGTCCTTTTAGGTATAAAACTTTGTCCGGGGAATGATTTGATTTAAGGCCCTGAATGTTGGCTAGGATTATTTTTATTTTTTCTCTACCATTTTCACACATTCTATTCGTTTTCCAATAGTGGTGCCGGTTTCATTGTCTTGTGGTCCTCCGAGAATTTGCCTCTCTCTATTATATATACACACACACACACACACACACACACACACACACACACACACACACACACACACACGCATATAAGGATCACGTCGGGCAATTGCAAAATGATCCCTATATGCGGTTGATCCACATAACCGACAGTTATGTGAATCATCCGAAAATGTTATATTAAAAGTATTGTATAAAGAATTGAGATTTAGTATATTTGAACAATATTTTTAAATTGAAATTTTTTTATTGAAAAATTCTGTAATTTTAAATTGTTTAACATTTAGACATTATTAAGTTTTCATCATTTTGTTCACATTTATAATCAATTTCAAAATAATTATTAATGGAATATTGCTACTTTCGCTATGTCGTCGCGGCCATAATGATTAATAATGGTAACGATGCCCTTTTTTATAGTTAGATAAACACCACTTTTCTCATATTAAAAGATTAATTCAGATTAAAAAAGATGATAATAGTGAAAGATTAAAATAAAGATAAATATGAAAAGGTAAGTAAATATTAATCCTTAAATAATCTCATAATAAAAAAATATTTGATTACAAAAAAAGTAAATATAGAAGATCAGTAAATTTTGAAGGTCAGTAAATAAGGAAGGTCGGGTAAAGAATCGTGTAAACAAATATAAAATTGCCTTCGTAATTGTGAATCGTGAACATAAGATAGAAAAAATTATTCATATATTTGGAATTTACCGATCCAGATAACCGACAAAAAAAATAATTGCTAAGATTGTATTTGGATCGGGGAAATGGAACGTGATTCATATAAACGGCTGATCCTTATACAGGGTGTCCCAGAATTAACTATCTATTTCAATGAAATCGGACAAATTTTTTAAAAACACACTTTTATTTGTTTATCATGTTTAATATGTGTTAAAAATGTATAAATTTCTAAATTTTTTTTCATAATTTTATTTTCAAAATTTTTTCATTATCTGGTCCAATGAAAGACCGTCTGAAGTCATAGAATGGCAAAGAGACTCTCCAAAAGTTAACGTGTGGCTTGGAATGACCAAATCCAAAATTTATGGCCCATTCTTCTTTGCGGAAGCAACTGTAACAGGTACCGTCTACCTTGATATGCTTCAGCAGTTTCTCGAACCACAGCTTCTTGATGATGGCATTCTTGATAATGTTGTGTTTCAACAAGAAGCATTGATCTTTTGGCGATAAACCTTTGTTTTTATGAAACCCCATGCAAAGAAATCCAGGGGTGTCAAATCCGGAGAACGCGGAGGCCAAGGTCGAGGTCCTCCACGTCCAATCCACCGATTCGGAAGGCGTCTGTTGAAGTATTCTCGAACAATTAGAGCATAATGACATGGTGCTCCATCTTGTTGAAACACAACATTATCAAGAATGCCATCATCAAGAAGCTGTGGTTCGAGAAACTGCTGAAGCATATCAAGGTAGACGGTACCTGTTACAGTTGCTTCCGCAAAGAAGAATGGGCCATAAATTTTGGATTTGATCATTCCAAGCCACACGTTAACTTTTGGAGTCTCTTTGCCATTCTATGACTTCAGACGGTCTTTCATTGGACCAGATAATGAAAAAATTATGAAAAAAATTTAGAAATTTATACATTTTTAACACATTAAACATGATAAACAAATAAAAGTGTGTTTTTAAAAAATTTGTCCGATTTCATTGAAATAGATAGCTAATTCTGGGACACCCTGTATATATAACGTAGAAAGTTAAATTTTTCTTGCAGGTTATCACATTTAATAAAGTGCAGGTGAAAGTTAAGTTGTGAATTCTCTCTCTCTCTCTCTCTCTCTCTCTCTCTCTCTCCACGTTGGAGGGGGCTCAGGCTCCTGCGGAAGTTGCCCCCCTCGGTAGTGAGGGGCTCTTCAACTCCCGACAGCCCTGGCTGTTCGTGAAACGGATCGTGCTAGGGGGCGGTCAGAATAGGGAAGGCTCCCTCCGTGCAATGCTTTTTAATGCTAGGTCGGTTAGGAACAAGTTTTGCGAGCTACGGGCGCTCCTAGCATCAGAATACCAGGATATCGTTGCTATCACCGAGTCCTGGATTCATACTGATCGTAGGGACTACGTTGGGGAGTTCGAAATTCCCGGGTATAGAATGTTTCGCAAAGACCGCACCCGTGGGGAGGGGGGTGGGGTACTAATATACGTCAGGGACACGTTGAGTCCGGTTGACTGCCAGTTCCGGTCGGAACGGGAGCTGCTTGGCGTCGATCTGAATGTGGCAGGGACTAGCTATACGTTAATCTTGGTGTACAGACCTCCGCATCTCCTCCTCGAGGAGGATACAGCCCTGTACACCGAACTCAGTAGCCTGCTAGGGGGTAGGGTGTGTGTAGTTTTAGGATACTTCAACTGTCGCGGCATAAAGTGGGAAGACAGGACTGCTGATGCTGAAGGGAGGAGGCTAGTTGACTTTGCTGATGAGAACTTCCTCACTCAGTGGGTCAATGAGCCTACACGAGGCGAAAGCGTTCTAGACTTAGTATTCACGACCGAAGACAACCTCGTCACTGGCCTCACCGTTGACGAATCGTTGGGCGGGAGTGATCACGGTCTGATTAGGTTCCGTGTGTGCGTCCCTCGGGTGAAGCGTAGTAACTCGAGAGGCAGTAAGCTCGATCTCCGGCGGGCGGACTTTGTTAGCCTCAGGGATAGCGTAGGTGAGATGGGGTTAGAGGGCGGCGGCGATGTTGAGGGAGTGTGGAGTGCATTCCGGGACGAGTTTATGGTGCTGCAGTCTGCTGCCATACCCTCAAAACCGATCACCCCTGCTTCAACGCAGCCTAAGTGGTTCAGTCGTGACATCGCTTCGGCTATCCGAAATAGGAAAGTAGCGTATAGGAGGGCGAAGGCCAATCGTTCCCATGAGAACACTGAAGCGTATGTCCGCCTGTGTAGGGAAGTGAAGGCGAAGGTTAGACTAGCGAAACGTAACGAAGAACTACGGGTGGCAAGCCTCTGCAAGGGGAACCCTAAGGAGTTCTTCAGTTATGTTAATAGTAGAAAGCCCATTAGAAGCATGATAGGTCCATTAAAGGACCGAAGCGGCGTTCTGCGTACCTCCGAAGCGGACATCGCCAATGTCCTTAATAAGTACACAGCTCTACTTGACCGGGTAGAATCAAAGGCTTTTCTTCTCATTAATTCCTTGCCTCTTACTCAGTCTTCAATATCTCTCTCTCTCTCTCTCTCTCTCTCTCTCTCTCTCTCTCTCTCTCTCTCTCTCTCTCTCTCTTGCGGGAGTGTTCACCAGGGAGGACACCCGCATCATCCCCGAGCCAGGCGTGAGGCACGAAGGTGCTGGCCTGGATAGTGTTCGATGTACCGCGACAGTCGTTGCCGATAGAATAGACAAACTGAGCGCGTTTAAGGCTCCTGGGCCAGACCAGTTTCTCCCCAGTGTTGGGGGAAGTGCGCGACCAGGTGGCTCCCCACCTGGCTGCAGTCTTCAACAAATCGTTGGAGACGGGCCAGGTGCCTGGTGACTAGAGGAAAGCCAATGTGACCCTTATCTTTAAGAAAGGGGATCACGAAAGTCCAGGGAACTATCGTCCCATTAGTCTCACTTCAGTTGTAGGTAAATTATTAGAGGGGATAATAGCCGATAGGATCGTTGACCATTTGGATTCCTACAAGCTGCTTGGGGACTCCCAACATGGGTTTAGACGGCATAGGTCGTGTCTCACCAACTTGCTCGAGTTTTTCCACGTCATGTTGAGTGAGTATGATAAGAGTAGGGCGATTGATATACTTTATCTCGACTTTCAGAAAGCCTTTGATAAGGTACCTCACCGCCGGCTAATGGCGAAAGTCCGCGCGCTGGGTATCGGTGGGGAAGTAGGTAGGTGGATTGAAAACTGGCTGAAGAATAGGCGGCAGAGGGTTGTAATTAAAGGGGTTAGTTCGGGTTGGTCCTCGGTCACTAGTGGGGTTCCTCAGGGTTCCGTTTTGGGGCCACTGTTGTTTATCATTTACATAAATGATATCGACGATGGCATCGTCAGTTGGATCGCCAAATTCGCTGATGACACCAAGCTTGGGGCCAATGTTGGGACGCCCGAAGCGAGCGAGGAACTGCATGCGGACCTAGGTAGGGTAGGAGAGTGGTCCAAAAAATGGCAAATGCCGTTTAACTTGGGTAAATGCAAAGTGATGCACATTGGCTATGCCAATCCCAAGTCGGGCTACTCAATGTTGGGGAGTAATATCGAGGTGACTGATTTGGAAAAGGACTTGGGTGTGCTAATTAGCAGCGACCTTAAGTTTACCAAACAGTGCGTAGAGGTTGAAAAGAAAGCCCAGAAGCTGTTAGGTTATATCAGAGGCAATTTCAGTTTCGGAACAAGGAGATTGTGCTCTCCCTGTACAATTCCCTGGTTCGGCCGCACCTGGAATATGCTGTGCAGTTTTGGTCGCCCACCCTCAGGAAAGATATTGAGAGGCTGGAGCGAGTGCAGGCGAGGGCCACAAAGTTAATCCCTTCCGTTAGGCATTTGGGCTACAATCGACGGTTACGTGCCCTGAACTTGTTTTCGCACGGAACTCGGAGGCTGCGCTGCCAACTGATCGAGGTTTTCAAGTTCTTACGCGGGTTCAACGATGTCGATTTTAGAAGCATGTTTAGTTTAAATGGTAACCCAACTCGCAACAATGGTTGGAAGTTGGATTTGAAGCGGTTTAGGGCTAGTGTGTGTGGGAATTACTTTACCTATAAGATCTGTGACACGTGGAACAGGTTACCTTCAGAAGTTGTGAACAGCTCCTCTGTGGATCAGTTCAAGAAGAGGTTAGACCAAATCTTGCACACTATTTGAGTGTGTAGAAAATTTTCCCTGGCACCCTTTGCCATTGGTACCTCCTCGGTATGGGCCGCAAGGCCTTTTGAGGTACTTCTTTTCCTTGTAACTCCTTGTGTATATATATCTCTCTCTCTCTCTCTCTCTCTCTCTCTCTCTCTCTCCTCTCTCTCTCTCTATATATATATATATATATATATATATATATATATATATATATATATATATATATATATATCGAAAGAGTTAGAAACCGTCTCATAGACAGGTTTTGACATTTGCGATACGTATATAAAAGAAGAGATCCCGTGATCGTATCACATTGTCCACGAGTTAGGTTGTTGAAGGTTAAGTGCAGTTGGCATGCGACACAGTTATCAGTTGACTGCAGAGTGATGCGTAAAACTATGGATGTCTCAGACTTCCAGAAGGGCGTCATTGTTGGTGCACTCCAAGAAGGAGCAACCATTGCGCGGACGATAGTCATCACGGGACTCAAAGGCAACCACCTCACGGGTGTACAAGGCATAGTTAGCGAATGCGAAAACCACATTCAGAAGGGGAACTGCCGAAGAAAATTGGTGTTACAACACCCAACTTTGCTTAGCGTGTGCTGTGCGAACGAAGAAGCGATAGTCTGTACAACATTTGACCACCGCCTTCAATCAAGGACGGGAGAAAGCGATTTCCACATGAACCATGCAGCGAGAACTCCGGAATGTACTGTATGAATTGGTAGCCATACCCCTCCGAAAATCACTTGTTTCTGCCAAAAACACGAAGACTCGCTTCCCATAGTGCTCATAGCACCGAAATTGAACAGTTTACCAGTAGAAAAGTGCTATGTGGTCTCATGAATCCCCATTCATTCTTTGTATCGACGGTAAGGTGAAAGTATGAACCCAACCTCTTGAATACATAGACCCTCCATGTATCACCACAATTATTGAGGCTGCTGGCGATTAAATAATAATGTAGATAATGTTGAATAATGATGTAGATAATATTCGCGCTGAGGTATGAATAACATTTCGATAAATCCTGAGCATCGTAGCGACCCTGGGAATGCTTCATTTCTATCCAAATAGTGATAGCTTCTTTGAGGATGACAATGGTGGGTATATACTATGATTGATGCGTGTTCCATTGATTCAAAGAACATGAAATAGAGTTTTAGCGTCTACTCTAGCCACCACAGTCACTAGATTTCAATCGAATTGAGAATTTGTGCGATGTGTTGTCAGAAACGTGTTGTGCGGAAGTGTAGCTCACTACCATCGACACTGAAGGAGATGGAGGTTGCACTACTGGAGGAATGGAATAAAATGAACTTGTTTATCCTTCTGAATCACGTGGAATCTGTACCAGCGCGTATTCGGACTTCCGCTACAGCACGTGGTGGCCAACACAATATTAAATGAGCTTTCTAATTCTTCGGCCAGCATATATATATATTATATATATATATATATATATATATATATATATATATATATATGAAATGAATAAAACCACGAAGGAAAGGAAACACAAAATGGTGCTCAAGCGCTTTCGTCTAATGACATCCTCAGGAACACTGAAGTACATAAAAGGGTAACAGCCTATATATAGGTTACAGAAAGAAAAAAAAGAAAAATAAATAACATACATACACACACACACATATATATACATACATATCTATATATACACACACATATATATGCAATAAACAGAGAAGTAAAAATAAAAAATAAAAATTAAAAATTAAAAATTAAAGGATTATCAGTGAGGCGTAGAGATTTGTAAGGAATAATATCGATTTTTAGCACAAGATCAAATGGATTATAAAAATACAAATTTATATTGGAAAACTGCCCGGGTTTTAACACTCTGCCTATGGTCAGGTTTCGATATATATAAAAATAAAATGCAAATTAAAAGTTAATAAAGTAGCAGACAAGTTTACCAAAGATTTAGTGTTCTACCCTTCTTATCTAAATCTGTTTGGAAGGAATTCAAAATAACAGGAAAGCCCAGGTTTTAAGTTTAGTATCTATCGGAAAACAACAAACAATTTGTCCTACGTACACTTTTACTCGGGACATGACACCCCCACTAAGAAGGCCATTTTTTTCATCAATGTTTCTCCGCGCCCTTAGGATCGCCAGTCCGGAATACATCGATGCCGAATTGGAAAAAATCAACGGTATTGGAAGTGATTTGTGTTATCCATCTGCGTTTATGGAATCTTGTCTCAACAAGGCAAAACGAACTTTCTATCGTGTCAATAATAACACTCGTACTTTGTCAAAAAATATTTTAGTACTTCCATTTTCCCCGGGCTTTTTAGGCATTGCTAATGTACTTAAACTTTTGGATATTAATGTAGTATTTTCATATAACAATATTGTGAAAAATATCAGTAAAAAATAGCCCTACCAATAATTCAGGCATTATCTATAAAATTGGTTGTAAACAATGTGATTCCTTTTACATAGGTCAGACGGAAAGGATTTGCACACACGTATAAAACAGCATCAATATTCCGTTAGAACAGGACAGTTGTCCAGTGCCCTTTTGTCCATTTGTCAGAGTTAGCCCACTGTATTGATTGGAATAATGCTTGTTTATTCCATTCTAGCAACATTGCTAATAGAAATATTCTTGAGTCTGCCATTATCCAACTTTCAAATAACTTCAACATAAGCAAAGTCTTTTTCAACTCGATCCTGTTATTTTGAATTCCTTCCAAACAGATTTAGATAAGAAGTGTAGAACACTAAATCTTTGGTAAACTTGTCTGCTACTTTATTAACTTTTAATTTGCATTTTATTTTTATAATATCGAAACCTGACCATAGGCAGAGTGTTAAAACCCGGGCAGTTTTCCAATATAAATTTGTATTTTTATAATCCATTTGATCTTGTGCTAAAAATCGATATTATTCCTTACAAATCTGTACGCCTCACTGATAATCTTTTAATTTTTATTTTTTATTTTTTATTTTTACTTCTCTGTTTATTGCATATATATGTGTGTGTATATATATATATATATATATTATATATATATATATATATATATATATATATATATATATGTGTGTGTGTATGTATGTATGTGTTATTTCTTTTTTTTTTTTTTCTTTCTGTAACCTATATATAGGCTGTTACCCTTTTATGTACTTCAGTGTTCCTGAGGATGTCATTAGACGAAAGCGCTTGAGCACCATTTTGTGTTTCCTTTCCTTCGTGGTTTTATTCATCATAAATATTTTTCACGTGTTACTTTCGTGAAATAATTTTCATATATATATATATATATACACACTAGAATTTTAGAGCTACGTCGTAGCCATTGTCGCAGCACCGCTTTCCGTCAATCAACGTAGTTAAGTGACAATGGCTCCAAATAATGTAGCGACTCATGATTCGGATTCCACTTAAAGGTATAGGTCCCCTCCGTTATATGCCCTACGCCATTACGAAGGAAGTTAAATAACCGCGAAAACAAGCACATTTTTACAATTTAATTCGTGCACCTACTCGTACATCCACTTACAGTCGTTTCAGAAAAAAGTTCGCCTACAAGCAATTTTTAAAAAGTATAAGAAATAACTGAGTATTGATTGGGTTTTGCTTTCGAATTTTATTAGTCACCAAAAAAGAATAAATATTCAAATAAATAAATAGATATTACCAGTTAGTAATTTTGTAATGTTTTTTCGAAATTGTTTGTAGACGAACTTTTTTCCGAAATTGTACCTACAAATATATTTTTTCGTCTTTAAACACGTAACTTTTTCCTTTACTTTAACCCTTTTACTACGGGCATAGCTTTGAAGTGAATTATATGAATTCGAATTATAATACATATCTCCCCCCATTTTCAACCACAGAGGGTGGAAAGAGAGGGATATACTTTGGTTTATAAACTACACCCGAATTTCAGAAAAGATTAGAAGTTGGTTTATTTACGACACCCGGTTCTGAGCGCAAATTGGACGTGTAGTTTATATGCCACACCCGGAGCAAAGGGTTAGTGTTTTATAATTAATAAACAAATTTTCTCCCGATAATTTGTTCCTTTAATCCGAAATAACGCATCTTTATCTAAATAGAAACTTGGCCACTTGTTCGAAATTTGCAGTTTTTTCCTCATTCTATTGAATACCTTATAATTCTTACAGTAAGTTGTTGTTGTTGTTGTTTATTATTTCTTGCGTGTCTCGAGAATTTGGACGTTCTTCTTAAAAATTTGAGATAAATCTCGTTTAACTGTTTTAGACAAGGATGGCGTCCAGTGGCTCCGGAATCTGGGACTGGAGATTCTCGGTTGTCTCAAGGCGAAGCAGAACTTACGCAAAGTAAACAATTGGGGATTGGAGCTACAGTGAAGCAAAATGCAGTTGTATCGCCAGTACGATTTTAAGGTTTAATTTTAAAGGTGAAAGGAAAGAAAAATAGTTGCTCAGCCACCTTTTGGTGTTATTGTGCATGTTTGTGTTGAGTATTTTGTTTGAGAGGATAGCGTGGGATAGCATGAAATGCTTTACGAATGTCTATTGTTGCTAATAGTGTACGTTGAGCTGGTCGTCTGGAGTTGATGCCATCCATGATGTGCTGCGTGAGGTTAGTGAGTAATGTCGTGGTTGAGTGGTGAGGTCTGAATCCATGTTGAGTAGGCGGAAATGGTATGTGTCGGTTGGTAATTTGTAAGATTAGTCTTTCTGTTACTTTGGAAGGTATGCATAGTAAAGTAATGGGTCTATAGGAAGCCTGTTCTGTTGGATTTTTGCTTGGTTTGAGTAGTGTAATAATTTTACCTTGTTTCCATATGTCAGGAATAATAGTGTTGGTATGAATATGTGCTGATGTTTGTGAAAGCTAGTATTCCCTGTGGGCCCAAGTGTTTAAGGTGTATGTTAGATATGTTGTCTGGTCCAGTAGCCTTCGAATTCTTAATGTTTTTGATGATCTTGGTGGTCTGGTCTGTATTGAAGGGTGTAATGGTCGTGTCGAGTCTGTAGGTTTTCTTATGTATGGCTGTTTGTCTGGCTGCGTGTTTCTGGTTTTCTCTGTTTAAGTGAATGTTAGCTTCTTGTGTATATGTTGGAATGTTATTTTGGCTGCGACAGATAGCCGCGTGTTAGGTGTGAATGCCGCTGTTAGAGTGGGTAATGCTGTTTATAGTCGTGTATAGCCTGGATGTATCTGTGGAGTGGTTTAGTGTTGTTATGAATTCCCTAAATGTTTGTTTGTTTTTCTTTAAGTTTGTTGTTTATTTCTGTGTTGAGCTGTTGTATCTGCTGTTTTATGGCTTGTGTGGTGGTGTTTGTGTGTTATTTTGAGGTTGTTACGTTGCCTTATGAGGTTATTTTCTAGTGTAATTTGGGTTGTATTTCCTAATGTTGCCCTTGGGTATGTATTTGTTTGCATTATTGATGATCTGATTAAATGTCTTGAGTGTTGTATTGATGTTTTTGATGGGTGTGCTGTTTAATGTGGTGAATTGTTCCTCAATCTGTATTTTGAACTGTTCCCAATCAGCTTTCTTGTAATGTCTGTAAGTGTGCCCAAGGCTGTTGGGGCAGAGTGTAGAACGTGTTGTAATGATGATGGGCAGGTGGTCTGATGATAGTTGTTTTTCTGTTCTCCAGTGTGTATGTGTTGCTAGTGAGGGGGAACAGAACGTTATGTCTGGGGAGGAGTTTGAGTATCCTGCTTGATGTGGTATGTGTGTATGTTCTTCTGTATTGTTAAGAATGAAGAGGCTGTTTAGTTGTATGGCTATGTTGGCGCCTCTGGTGTTGTTTTGGTTGTGCAGGTACCAACTAGTGTCTTTAGCGTTGAAGTCTCCTCCTAAAATGACATTAGTGATAGAGGCCAGATTGTGTAACTGTGGATTGTAATTGGCTGGCACCTGAGGTGAACTATCTGGTGGGATGTAAATGTTGATTAGTGTGGTGGTGTGTGTTTTGCGCGTGTTTTAATGTTAACTGCCTGTATTTTTATCGTGTTATCTGCTTGGATTGTGTTTGTAATGTTTTGGGTAGCATCAGTGTAGCTAATGCTTTTACGTATGTAAGTGATGAGTCCGCCCCCGTGACCCCTAGTACGATCTTGACGGATCGCCGTGAAGTCAGGGATGGTGGGTGTTTTGTGTGTGCGTTTTAGTTTTGTTTCTTGTATAAGTGCTATGTGAATGTTTTGTTTGTGTACGAATTCCCTAAATGAATCTGTAGTTGAACTTATTTGCGGCCAAGAAGACAAATCTCGTTCATGTTTGAGTATACGGAAAACTGCTAATCGCACCTGTATTAAAAAAAAAGTTCAGTGCATTAAATTACAAAGAAAGACGTTGGTCTAAAAATATTTTAGCGCTTCCAAGTACATCGCGTGTCTGAACAGTCCAAAGTAAAACGTGTATAATGTTGCCATCGACTGCTTCGCCGTTTTAGAATAAATAACGACGTGTTTACAGATGGAAAAGGTCTTCACTATTGAACGGCCTCGAAATAAGCGAAACGAGTGTGTGTACGCTAACGTAAGAAAAACGCAAGACATTCCAATAAGCAGGCTCCTTCGAGAGAGACAGCACTTCATTTTGCGTGATGGTTTCTGTTGGTGTTTCTCATTTACGAAAATTATCGATTGTTTTCGTCAATAAAGGTGTGGAAATTGATTCAAAACATTACTGCGACGATATCTTGAGTAAGATGTTGCCTGAAATTGAAAGTTACGGTAATAATAATGCTTTTCGGTGAGACTGCGCTCCATCTTATCGGTCCAGGCACATCATTGCGTACTTGCAAGAACAATATCCCAATTTCATCGCGCCAAGGAAATTTAAATCCAGTTCACTATTTCATATGGGGACGTTCAGTTGACAGTTCACAGACAAAATATTCAAGATGCGTGTCAATCATCTTCGAGAGTGCTTTTCACAGCATAGAATGAGCTCGATCAAGACACCATTTCTACAGCAATTCGCAGTGGCGCAGTAGGCTGCAATTGGTTATCGATAATAATGGAGGACACAATGAACGTTAATGTTTTATTAAGTTTATTTTTGTTCATTGTAAACTCCTTTAATGTTCAGTTACAGTAAGTCTCTAATTACCTTCCTTGTCAACTTTATTTTTTAACAACTATTGTTCAATTTGAAATTGTAAGACAACTCATCCGATTTAAATAAACTTCCTCTCATTTTGAGAAAAATATAAAGGATTTATGTTGTTTCATTTAGTTATCCTTAAAATTGTGGTTATGTTGTCGCCGTGAAAAAGGTGTCCCTTTTTAGGACTATATATATATATATATATGCAGGGTGTCCCATAAGTCTGGCATCATAGGAGAAATTCATATTTTTCTCATTTCTACAAACCATAATTCATATGCTCGGGATGCCAATTTCCCGTCCACCATTCTGTTCAGTGACGAGGCTGTTTTATGGAAATGGTGAGGTAAATCGACAGAACACCCGCTACTGGTCTCAAAACAACCCTCACTGGTATACCTCTTCAAAGGAACAAGGTGCATCTCGGGTGATGGTATGGTGTGGCATTTGGAAGGATCGCATCATAGGCCCCCTCTTTTTCGATGAACATGTCACTGGAGGCACCTACCTACGTACGCTCAAGGAAGAAGCATTTCCCAGTGTCTTGAACGAAGAAGGAAATTTCCCCACATGGTTCCAGCAAGACGGCGCTCCCGCACATTACAGCACCCAAGTAAGGGAATACCCGTACCAACAATTCCCTGGTCATTGGATAGGACGTCGAGGGCCTGTGGAATGGCCAGCTAGAAGCCCGGATCTCACGCCACTAGATTTTTATCTCTGGGGTCACTTGAAAGCGCTGGTATACGCAGAGAAAATTAGGAGTGTTGAACATTTGCGGCAGCGCATTATTGAGGCATGTAACACCATTACTCCTGACATCATTCACCGTGTGCTTGCTGACTGGGTATCACGTCTGAATTTGTGTATTGAAAACAATGTTGGACATATTGAGCATGTTCTGTAAATAAAAGCTTTTGTTTTGCCTTTTTTTATTATTTTTCCTATGATGCCGGACTTATGGGACACCCTGTATGTATATATATATATATATATATATATATATATATATATATATATATATAAGTAAAGTTTTGAAATGGCGCGTGTTCAATGTCCAAAAAAGATTTATGAGAGAAAACAGAGTTGGTTGATTGACATTTTGTCATTTGAGGTGAACGTGAGAAAGAGGGTCATTGAAGATAATGAACGTCAGCTAATAAATACGTTCAAGGTTCAAGGAATGAAAGTGATTTTTCATTAGTTTGTTGAGTCCTCAATGTCAGTCCCCGAATAAACGAGAAATTTGTAGTGAGAGAAACGATCTCTTTAACTGAAGGTCCAAAAGTATTGGTCCACGAGTCTCTACACTACTAATAATTATAATCATAATAAATGATGATATTTCAGGATGTTTAACCTCATGTGAAGAGGAAACCTACAGCTTTACGTTAAATTCGAACCATCTGCGGGTCGCTATATCATCCGAACGCGGAGGACGATCGTCCATACAACTACTGAACAGACCCAACAATGCTTAACCTCGCTGATCTAACGGGAAGTGGTATTGCGATGTGGCCACGACGTAACCCGCCTTTTTTTGTTATAATTAAAATGAATGTAATTTTCATGTAGTCTCTAAATCTCATGAATGTTTTTCTTTATTTCTTCTTCACGCTCCGTTACATTGTTGAAAACATATTTATTATATATATATATATATATATATAAATATGTTTTCAACAATATATATATATATATTATAATCAACAATGAAAATTCCTATGATGTGTGACTTTTGTGCCACTGTGTGTATATATATACACACACAGTGGCACAAAAGTCGCACATCATAGGAATTTTCATTGTTGATTATAATATATTATTTTTCTTTTAGGTAGGGGATGGCTGCGAAATTAAGAATAGACGAGAGGGTGAGCTTGGTTTTAATGTATGGAGGTACAACAAATCGACGAATCGGTATAGAATTTAAATACAGAATTTAAATTCTATACCGATTTGTAGTATAGAACTGGTATTCCATACATTAAAACCAAGCTTACTCTCTCGTTTATTGTTAATTTTGCAGCCATCCCCTACCTAAAGAAAAAAAAAAAATATAATATATATGTATATATATATATATATGTATATATATATACAGTATAATGTATATATGTATATATAATGTAAACCCACAAGGAAAAAGAAAAATGATTCCAAGTCCTTCCATGTATTCAGAAGTACACCTCATCAAGGAATAAATACACTTCTGAATACTGTACACGAAAGTCCTTGGAATCATTTTTCTTTTCTTTGTGGGTTTGCATCATTCATTCATTTCACGTGTTCAATTGTGAAATTCATCCCATATATATATATATATATATATATATATATATATATATATATATATATATATATAAAATATTGATTAGATAATATTGTGGTTAGTGGAAGGGAGGTAATGCGCTATATTGATAAAATGAAAATACATAAATCACCGGGGCCGGATTCCATATATCCCATACAACTAAAAGAATTAAAAGAAAGCATTGTTGTGCCGCTAACAAAGATTCTTAATGCGTCTATTTCTGAGGGGTGCGTACCAGATAATTTCAAGTTAGCAAATGTAACACCTATTTTTAAGAAAGGCGATAAAGGTGCGGCGGGAAATTATAGGTCAATCAGTTTAACGTCTGTTGTAGGTAAGCTACTGGAATCAATAATTAGGGATTGTATAGTCGAACACTTGGCATTGCATAACTTGATTAGAAATACGCAGCACGGTTTTAGGCGAAACAAATGTTGCTTAACTAATCTTTTAGAATTTTTACAAAGCGTGGTTGAAGTTTACGATAGTCATCGGGCGGTAGATGTAGTGTATTTAGATTTTCAAAAAGCGTTTGATACCGGACCGCACAAGAGACTCATTGAAAAAATAAGGCTCATGTAATCAGGGGTGGAGTAATAAATTGGATAGAAGAGTGGTGCGAGGTAGGAAACATACGGTGGTCGTTGATGGAGCGGAGTCGTCTTGGGCTAAAGTAGAGAGCGGCGTTCCTCAGGGTTCTGTATTGAGCCCCTTGCTGTTTCTTATATATATTAACGATTTAGATGTCGGCCTGGTCAGTACAGTTTCAAAGTTTGCGAATGACACGAAGTTGTGTGTAGGGCAATTAATGATGAAAATAGAGGTGAAGTCCAGGAAGATCTGAACAAAATCGTAGATTGATCAGTCACATGGCAAATAAGACTTAACGTCGATAAATGCAAAATTTTACATATAGGTTCGCGTAACGGTAATTTTGCGTATGGTATGTCAGGGAGGGAGTTGGCAAGCGTAGAACAGGAAAAAGATTTAGGAGTTATCATCACTGGTGACTTAAAAGTGGAGAAACAAAGTACAGCAGCGGTCAATAAGTCGAACAAGGTGCTAGGTTTTATAGCTAGGAATTTTGAGTACAAATCGCGCGATATTATTGTTCCTCTTTATAAATCATTAGTTAGACCCCATTTGGAGTACGCAATCCAATTTTGGAATCCGCATATGCGCAAAGATATAGACAAAATCGAAAGAGTTCAAAGACGAGCAACTAAGATGATTCCGTCGCTTAGGTCGAAGTCTTACGAGGATAAGCTTAAGGAGTTAAAATTGACTACACTCGAGACTAGGAGGCTAAGGGGTGATCAAATCCAGGATTTTAAAATTATGAATGGGTTCGATAACGTAAATAGAGATAGCTTTTTCGAAATATCACAATATAATAGAACTAGAAATAATGGGTGTAAGTTGACAAGTAGAAAGTTCGAGACAGCAGTTGCCAAAAACGTTTTTACTCATAGAATAGTAAATACAGTAGCTGGAATAGTTTGCCGGTAGAAGTAATTAGTAGCACGCCTATAAACATGTTTAAAAATCGATTAGACGCATATGTTAATAGATTGGGTAATGGGTATAGTTTAAGGTAGTAAAATTAAGGCTTTGTGGTTCGGAACCCACGTAAAATTGTAGGTCCCCTCCGCCACCACGGAGGACATGCGCAATAGACAACTACAACCACAGTTAGGTAGACCAGCCATGAATGGATCCTAGGGTCTTTTTTGGTCTGAAACATTATAACATAACATTATAATATATATATATATATATATATATATATATATATATATATATATATATTGTGGCCCATTTTTCATTCCATTTTCTAGCTTAATAAAGGAGAGGGAATGGTATGAGTAAAATGCCTTTAATAATCTAATTTTCAAATCCATTCCGCGCATTTGGACTCAATATTTGATTCTGTTTATAGAGACCCATTGGGCCCCTCCTTCCATTAATTAATCAAAGGATATTAATTTTAGACTGGCTTTGATTCCCACATAAAGACTCGAGGAAGTCTTCGAAGTTAGTGATAGATATATATATATATATATATATATATATATATATATATATATATATATATATATATATATATATATATATATAAACGTGTGTGTATATATATATATATATACACACACACGTTTATATATATATATATATATCATGAAGTTATAGAGAGAGAGAGAGAGAGAGAGAGATCAATAAAGGCGCAATTTATTAAATTATAACCATGAAGTGATTTCATCGTATAAGTAAGGATTGAGAGAGAGAGAGAGAGAGAGAGAGAGAAGCAATATACAAAGTAAGTTTTCTTAAAACAAAGCCTGACACTTCCTGCGTGTGATAAGAATTGGGCTTTGCAGAATTACATTCACTTTAATTAACTAATGTCTAACCTGATTGTTATGTAGAACAAATAACATATATATAATTATTAATGTTATAGACATGAGCCCTTTAAGAGTTACGAAGCAATTCATACTTTATTAGTAAGCAGTAGTATGGTGGCCCTTAAGGAAAGATAGCAACTAAAGAGAATGAAATTCGAATGGTACTTTCCGTGGTATTCTGACATTACTGGCTCTTTTTCCGCGTAACACACCCGCCGTAATGTAAGTGCATGGCACTCCCTTTATCACTCACTCTGTTGGAACTGTACTGTCTGTCTCCTGTTTCTACGCCTTTAGTGTTTTTTTAACTGGACTGGGCCTTTATGTTGATTTTGCACATTAAGAAAATAAAGAATTAGGACCTATCCTTTTTCATTATCTATTTTCGATCACTTTGCGAATAGATTCTTTCTTAATAACCAATTTTGTTTTTTTTATTATTATTGAAATGTAAAAGGGAGCTCAGACTAATCTATTGATTAAAAATACCTTGAATGAATGTCTTTGTTTTTTTTTAACCTAAAAAAAAGTTTTATTATTGGTTTAAGGTATTTTAACTGATTGGGAGGTAAGATATTCATGAGTCGGAGATTCATTGACAAATAACAGTCTCCAGCTCAGTAACACTAGCTCTAAATCATTTTTCTTAAGTAGGACACGATCTCCGACTCATTTCTCCCGAGTAACAGCTGTAATTCATTTTCCCTTTTTTCTGAGTAGAATACGATCTCGAACTTAATTTTCCTGAATAACACAATCTGCGACTCATTTCTCCAGAGTAACTTTACCTGCAACTCGTTTTTCCAAAGTAACTTTACCCGCAACTCATTTCTCCAGAGTAAAACGACCCGCAACTCATTTCTCCAGAGTAAAACGACCCGCAACTCATTTCTTCAGAGTCACTTTACCCGCAACTCATTTCTTCAGAGTCACTTTACCCGCAACTCATTTCTTCAGAGTCACTTTACCCGCAACTCATTTCTTCAGAGTCACTTTACCCGCAACTTATTTCTCCAGAGTAACTTTACCTACAACTCATTTTTGCAGAGTAAATAACCTTACCTGTAACTCATTTTTGCAGAGTAACATGACCCCAACTCATTTCATTGCCATTGCGAGTAAGAAATGAAGTTTGAAAGCAAGACGGATGAATGACTTTCTACAGACAATCTCTTTGTCTTTAAATTTTTTCTTTGGTCGAGCGATTACGTTTTATCTTTAGAGCAAACTTAGTTTCCCTCAACTATTCTTTCTCCCCTTTTGTTGAGGGAACTTTGCGTGGGGAAAGGGTAAAAGGGGAAACTGTCATCGCGGCGCTGTTCCTTTCCCCTTTTCTCATTCTTTCCCTTCCTTTCTCTTTTCCATTTCAGTTTCCAAATATTGAAACAAAAGTAAACTTTCTTAATTCAACTTTAGCAAATCGTTCTTTTTTCATGTTTTTTTTTATTGGGGTTTCTTTTTTTGAGGTTTTTTATTTATTTAATGGGTTTTATTTACTTTTTTGCTTTATTGTTGCCTGGTTTTCGTCTCATTTCAAACACAGATTCGTTATTCCCTTTTTGAAGAATGGTTCGATATTGTTTCTCACTTTATAAGACTTTGTCCTTATCATTAAAGTTTTGATTCTAATAAAGGACGAAAACTTTAAGAATTACTTTTAAAAAAAGTTTTTTTAAACCTTAATTTCGTCTTTTATTGTAGAATGTTTTATTGCGGGAGAGTTGGTGCTTCTTTCTCGACTCTTCTCGAAGACTTCATGGGACACGGATCGACTCTCCGCTGAAGAACGAACTCTCGCCGCTGCTGCTGCTGCTGCTGGTGGACTTGGCAAAGGACTAGGCAAAGTCCTTAAAAGAAAAGAGACTCCCCGCTGTTACTGCCGAGCGAGGCAAGAAGAATAAGACTCGCTCGCTGTTGCTGCTGAACGTGGCAAAGGAAGAAAAGGATTGAAAAAATCCTTGGAAGGAAGCAGCCTCTGTATGCGAGAGTAAAAGCATGAAGCCCCCGCAACCCCGGGGCGATGTCGGCGAACTGCTAATACTTTAACACGCGCACCTACGAGAGGTGTGTGTGGGTTGGATCTGGCACTACTACTGTGGGGATGTTAGGTAATTACCCCCTGCTCCGGGAGGTTTGAATGGCAAAACGTTTCCTCCCTTTGGGGATCATGAATGAAAGAATGAATGACGAATCGAATATTCTCTCGATCTTACTCCAAAGCCACGATGTAACGGGCCGGGAAGCAGCTGTGGACATCATTTCAATTTCTCGGGCCTTTAAATGAAGAGTGAATGGGAATATGCAGAAATTAAACTATTTTAGATTCAAGAATAGCGTGCAGAGTAACCCCTCCTCCGAAGGATTGATATGGGGGAGGGAGGAGAACCCTTCCACTTGGGGTGCTACTGTTAGTAGTATATGCTTTACTGTAAAAAATAAATATAAAGAAAAACTAAAATAGGGAATAAAATGCAAATAATAAAAAGCAAGAATAAATAAAAGAGTGCATGTTCGTTTTTCTTATTTTTATTCGCAATTCGCTGGCGGCCCCAGAGGGCTGCTGCAGTCGTATTATAATTTATACACACGCACAACTATATATATTTAAATTCAAAAGAAAAGAAAAAGAAAAACTGTCTGGAAGGAGGCACGAATTTAAACCTTTTGCTGTCAAATTAATATTTCCCTGAACTTAAGAGGATCACTGAGTCACTTGTATTTTCTCGAGATTATGGCGAAATGGATACCCCTTAGAGTACTGAAAAGGGCACCAAAATTCCACTCGAGTAGATAGATGTCTTTGGGAAGGTCTATGGCCAACTGTGGATTGGCTAAATTAGGCTCAGAAACGTAACAGTGGGTATATTGCGCTGTGCCAGCAGGGAACAGACATAGAAAGTCTGGTTAGCGATAAAGCGGTATAAAAACTGCACAAGATAGGAGTGGTACCAAATTTCCCCCAAGAAGTTATGGCGCAGAGATTGGTTATACAGGGTGGGCCGTAAGTTTCCATACATAGGAAAAATAAACATTTTGTTATGGACAACCATTTTTATTTATATAATATGCTCTACATGGTTGCCATTGTTTTGAAAACACATTTCAATACGTGTTCCCCACTGTTGATGAACACGCATTAGCACAGTTGACGTTATGCTTGTAATGGCGTTGGTGATACGTTCCTTTAGATGATTTATGTCTTGTATCTTTTCCTGATACACCATGGCCTTCAAGTGCCCCCAAAGATAGAAATCAAGGGGGGTGAGATCTGGGGATCTGGGAGGCCACTCCACAGGACCACGCCGACCAATCCAAGCATCCGGAAACTACTGCTGATCCAAATACCGACGCACGTGAAGACCATAATGAGGTGGAGCTCCATCTTGCTGGAAGTAAACTGGGAAGTTACCTTCCTCGTTTAGCAGGGATGGGAAAATCTCTTCTTGCAACATGTTAAGATACCTTTCGGCATTAAGATTTCCACTGACAAAAATTGGTCCAATAATTCTGTCACCCCATATCCCGGCCCACACCATCACTTTACCGGCACCTTGCATCTTCGTCGGACTCAGCCAGTTAGGGTTAGCATTACTCCAATAACGTATGTTTTGCCGATTAACCTCTCCATTGACGTAAAAATTTGCTTCATCAGTAAACAAGATCTTACGTCAAACGCATATTCTTAGGGTATCTGAAACATAAAAACAAACGTTTAATTTTTCCTATGTATGGAAACTTACGGCCCACCCTGTATATCGCCGACTAGATGGGTTGGGGGGGGGCATACCCCTCAGGAGTTAAAGGAACAAATGCAAAGGATACATAATTGGAGAAAAATTAAATGTCATAAAATTTGGGAACCACACATGTATTGAAGGTCGTTTTTGTGGAATCAAAGATGGCAGAAAAGGCCGTCGAAGAAGGACTTTTGGCGCTTAATGTAAGAATAACCCTTGATCAAATTGAATGTGAACAGTTTATAAACATTCAGATGTGCTTGAAAAGTGCTACAAAATGGAGTCACACTTGACATAGAATTGTTCGAATAAAGAGCTGACTATGTGCTGGAGCTCACTCTAAAGGGTAGTAGACGTTTGGTTATATATATATATATATATATATATATATATATATATATATATATATATATATATATATATATATATATATATATATATATATATATATATATATATCGTTTACTCGACATCTCGTAATGAACTTAACTTTCTGAAATGAACAATAGCCATTTTGAAATGTTTACTAGGTATTTCAGCCATTTCAGAACAGTACTTAAATGTTTGATATATAAAAGCGTAGAAATTAAACATTTCATTTGCATAATAAGTTAGTTTTCTATTCTTTGCGCCTAGACGCACGCGCATTGTGGTTAAAAATGTTTTGAAATTGTAACGCAGTTTATTAGTGATCGTATTTATAGGCTATCTCGAAAAGAGGAGAAAACAGTTCTTATATTTGGGCATTTATTCATTTATTCTGTGGAGGCTTGGCTAGTAAAGTCTTTCAAGATTAAGAACCAGCCTGTGACCCTGAGCCTAGCCTTAGACCTAGGTCTCTTGATATACAGTGGGCCTACCCTAGATTCAATCTCAAATTCAAGTTAGACAGCCTATACATGAGAAAAGACACTGACAAGTTAGAAAGGGTTCGGGGTAGAGCAACCAAAATGAATCCAGAAGTGAGAAGTAAAATATTTGAGTAAAACTCCCCTGAACTACGATAGATAATAATGTATTCAGTTGAAACGCGTCGACTTATATGGAAACTAATTCGAGTATTTAAAACTGATAATGTAAATTACAGGAAGTTATTTGATAGATATATAGGGTAGGGCGGATCGAAAATGAGGTTTTTAAACTTGTTTTCGAAATTCAAATATGGCTAGTGCGGAAAATATGTGGGTGCTATAGATAATGACTGTGCATAAATATTAGTCCTGCGAAATTATATCTTCAGGTGCCACAAAGCCGTCGAAAAAAGTGAAATATAATGATTTTCTTATATTCTGCATTAGTACAATAACTGAAACTTACTTGTTATTATTATATATTAAGTGTTCCAATTACCAAAATAGTTACTGAATTACGCAGCTCTTAGTTTATTTAGATCAATGTTCTTTTGATTAATGATCTAAATAATCCAGAACTCACCACGAGGAGGTGGCTGCGTGTCGAGCTCCACCCATGCCCTCCCAACCACCCATCCTTGCGCATGTTTTTTTCTATTAACGTTTTATTTAAACTTTATATTCAGCTTTACTTTCGAATGATGGCTTTTTTTACGTGACTGAAGTGTTGATCTTATGAAGCCATCTCGCGCGTTCAATCCAAATACTTTTGATGATGCTTCAATCACTAATTTTACCATTCTTTCTACTACTTGTGTATGACAAGGGAATTTCTCGAATGGAGGGGTACTCTTGTTTTCTATGAATTCTTCAATCTCATTTTCTGTCAGGTGTCTTGTCACAGGTGGTTCAGTGACAATGCATTTTTGCCAATTAATTAAATCAGTATAATCAGTAGCTTCAAATTGAATAACAGGTACTGTGAAACGCCTCACAACTTTTTCCTTGTTTGTTTGCCTTGCTTTCTTTATTCGCCTCCACGCTAATTCTCTTATGGCGCTGCGGTCATCATGAATCATTGATGCTAGAATATTTTCTGGATTTGCAAAAAATGCATTTCTTTGTATGACAGGGTTTACAATATCCTTTACTTCGTCATTCAGTGTTCTTGTTAGTTCAATAGTTTTGAAAACATGTTTTGAGCCATTGACAAAAGACGTACTTTGCTTAATAGAAAACCACATTGAGATGTAGACCTTCATTATAAAAGAAGCAATGTTCATGAGGTTCTCAGATGGACTTACAGTTGAAACGTATAGACGAAGCAAACGATTTGCTGTAGTCAGCCATCGTGAATGTGCCATTTTGCCTGGACTACGATGAGCAAGATCTGGAGAGCAATATCCCTTTGTTATGGCCTGATGAATATCAATTAGATATTTTTGGTCGATGCTAAGATCTTCACAGTCTACAGTTGGTTCCTCAGCATCAATCCTTTCAAACTCGACAATAGGAAGACTCTCACAGTTCTCTAATTCCCTGCCAATAGGACCGGTGAATCCGCGGGGGCCAGATGTTTTTCCATCCAGCTTTGCAACTAAATGGCGTAATGGCAATTCATTGGCATGGAGCTGGCACACTAAATTTTGAACTGGCTTCTTCAGCTTCAATTCTATAACGCCTCCCTTTTCTCCAGTGTTGACTGCTGCACCATCGCATCCAATGGCAACAAGGTTTTCCAGGTTCATGTCATTATTTCCAATATACTCAAACATTCCTTTACATATTTCTTCAGCTGATCCAGAATTCACAGAATAATGGCCCAAATAATCTGAACCAGGTTCTCTCACTAAAGTGATATGTTCTTCTGTTACCTTCTTCTGATATACTTTGGACTCTTTTTTTTCTTGGAAGAGTGTAGAATCTTTTCGACCATCAAAATAGATTCCTCTGATTGGGACATGATTTTGATCTTTCATAATTTCTGATCTCTTCTTTTGTCTTTCTCTTCTGATTTTACTCCTATCCACTACTTCAGATGTATTGTCAATAGAAACTTCTCCAATATCTTGCAATACTGCACTAACAATGAATGCTGCAGCTCGATCTGAAACTGCAGTCCTGTCACAAGCAGTAGCCACTGAAGGTAGATTTGTAGTTTTCCTTTTCTTGAATAATTGTTCTTCAGGTTGTTCGAGCTTTCTCTTCGAGCTAACTGGCTCTGGAAATGTATCGTCTGATATTTCGCCAGATTCACTTTCACTATTTGATGTCGATGATGATAATTCAACATTTGTATCCTGCAATTTCTCCTGTGAAGATTCTTTGGTGAGCCTCACAGCTTCTTTTTGCTTTCTTAGCAACGTAGATGCTTTTTTCTTTGAGAGTGTAATATCTACTCTATCAATAAACAGTTTTCTTTCACTCCTTTGATCTAAGAGGAACGTCACTTCTTCCTTTTGAACCGTTTTTTCTTTGGGACAAGAACATTGTGTTAGTACTTTGCACTTGCACGCTGCAATGTCAAAAAGTTTCGTGTGTGCTTCTTTTTTGAACATATCAATCTTTGCTTTGTAAGCTTCAGAATTTTTTCTGCTTTGGTATGGCTTCATAATGACACGATACTTTTCGTGGTAGCTTCTGAACATTGTTTCAATTCGCCTGTCTGACAGAATTGGGACGGAAGCACTTTCCCAAATTGTTTTCAATTTATCAACAACTTGTTCTAATATTTGAGATATTGAAGGATCTTTATTAGTATTCTGTTTCAAATCGTTTCTTACAAACAAGTAATATTTAAAACTCCTTCGTATGTAGGAAGATTCCTGTGCCACAAATCTTCCCCCATACCAAACATGGGGCACTCAGTTGAGGCCCTGGTTGATTTTGCACAAACTCGAGACATTTTGAAAGTATACAAATCTGAAAAAGAAAGAGCTAATATCAATTATACGTTAATTTCAGTTAATAGTACATGGCAAACTTAGGGCAAACAATACAGCAAAATATATAAGAAATATAGTTTAGACTATCTGAGTAACGCCAACAACAGAACACCCACCTGCTACGAGAGCGACAGCTACACTGAACCGAGGTACTCACGTGACAGCTGAGTGAGCTGACTATAGAAAACTGTTTTTAGAGAATAGAAACTTTTTTTAAAGGTTGACTGAGCTATTTTTATACAAGTGTGAATAAATTCTTGTCTATTGTGCATCGTGGACTCTTCTGTAATTATTGGTTAAAATCTGCTTTTTTCAATTTTTTCCAATATTGAAGGTCATTGTGGCACCTGAAGATATTAATGTTATGATTTTAAATTTATACCAGCTTATTTCCTCACTACTCCACACACATTTTCCACACTAGCCAATTTGAAAATTCGAAAAATGAGTTTTTCACTCCGCCCTAATATAGGGTGTCCATAAATGATTACCCTGATTAAAGCATGCTATAACTTTTAAATAAACACTCGTATTCAAACACAGTTTTAATCATAAGTAGATAAACATACAAAGTTTTGATACATAGTTAATGAACTTAATAAGCTTCCACATGTGCACCCCTAGTGGCACGTAAAATGTCGAAACGGTATTCACACTCACGCCACACATTTTCCAACATTTACCTTGTAGGCGTGTAACTTCAAACGTTTATGTAACACTTTGTGCACCGTAGACTTCGGTATCTTTAGTTGGCATGAAGCTTGTCTCACCGATTTCCTTGGTGACCGTGTGAAAGCAGTTTGAATGTTTTCCACCGTCCCATCGGAAACTGATGGTCTACCACTGCTCTTTCCCTTTTCCACGTTTCCAGTTTCCAAGAATTTTTTCATCCACGACTTAATTAACTTCACATCATGCCGCCCTAATATAGGGTGTCCATAAATGATTACCCTGATTAAAGCATGCTATAACTTTTAAATAAACACTCGTATTCAAACACAGTTTTAATCATAAGTAGATAAACATACAAAGTTTTGATACATAGTTAATGAACTTAATAAGCTTCCACATGTGCACCCCTAGTGGCACGTAAAATGTCGAAACGGTATTCACACTCACGCCACACATTTTCCAACATTTACCTTGTAGGCGTGTAACTTCAAACGTTTATGTAACACTTTGTGCACCGTAGACTTCGGTATCTTTAGTTGGCATGAAGCTTGTCTCACCGATTTCCTTGGTGACCGTGTGAAAGCAGTTTGAATGTTTTCCACCGTCCCATCGGAAACTGATGGTCTACCACTGCTCTTTCCCTTTTCCACGTTTCCAGTTTCCAAGAATTTTTTCATCCACGACTTAATTAACTTCACATCATGCCGCCCTAATATAGGGTGTCCATAAATGATTACCCTGATTAAAGCATGCTATAACTTTTAAATAAACACTCGTATTCAAACACAGTTTTAATCATAAGTAGATAAACATACAAAGTTTTGATACATAGTTAATGAACTTAATAAGCTTCCACATGTGCACCCCTAGTGGCACGTAAAATGTCGAAACGGTATTCACACTCACGCCACACATTTTCCAACATTTACCTTGTAGGCGTGTAACTTCAAACGTTTATGTAACACTTTGTGCACCGTAGACTTCGGTATCTTTAGTTGGCATGAAGCTTGTCTCACCGATTTCCTTGGTGACCGTGTGAAAGCAGTTTGAATGTTTTCCACCGTCCCATCGGAAACTGATGGTCTACCACTGCTCTTTCCCTTTTCCACGTTTCCAGTTTCCAAGAATTTTTTCATCCACGACTTAATTAACTTCACATCATGTGGATTCTTTCCATACTTTGTTCTGAACCTTCGCTGAACACTGACAGGAGATTTTGTTTCTACAAGTCACACAACACATTGTGCCTTCTCTGTCACAGACGCCATCTTAACTGAACAGCTACTACAGCGCTCCTAGCGGCGAATGCGGTAGACGAAACACACCAGCACAGAAACTTTATGCGTGTACGAGATCACCTGTAAAAAGAAAACGGATGTAAGATTCGTCATTAAAACATGAGAGCATACTGTTTACAGGGTAAACATTTATGGACACCCTGTACAAAGTGAATTACGAGAAGAAATGGATATAATTTGAAAGTCAAACGTTTTTAAGGGTAATGCTCCGAACCAATTCTTTTCATATAAACTTAAACTCCTTTCACGCATTTGACATTTCATTGTTAGACAATTCATTAAACATTTCTTTAGACATTTCACATTAATCTTTTCAATTGTTTAAAAAATTGAGACAATTTAAACATTTCAAATGACTTACTGAAATGTCTAACGAAATGTTTAACTAATGTGAAATGTGTAACGCATTAGACATTTCAAAATTCACAAAATTGGGACAATGAAACGTCTAATGAAATGTCTACTTCCGTTTAGATTGTATAAAGATCAAAAGACAAATGTGATTTCAGTAACATGAAAGTGAGTACAAAGCGAATAAAGATAAATATGTACAATATATATATATATATATATATATATACATATATTTTTTTTTAAGTTCGGGAAGAACCGATTCGCCTCTATTTAAAAGGGCATATCTTGGCGGAAAAACAAAGAAAAAGTGAGAGGAAAGACAGGAAAAAGAAAGGGTGGAGGGGACAGTCGAAGTGGAAAAAGACCAAGGACTGCAGGGTCGAGCCCCATCATCCTTGGGTGCTAGGGCCGGGAGGGCGCACGTGAAACCTCCAGGAACAAGCACGTACAAACGAGCACCAAGAGCACGAGCTTAGAACCCCCTTGCGGGGATATATATATATATATATATGTGTGTGTGTGTGTGCTTTGTACAGTACTCATGATGTACCACAAGAGTGTCTTTTCGGATTAGTCTATTCAATTGTTTAAAAAACTGGGATAATTTTGACATTTCAACTGACTTACTGAAATGGCTAATGAAATGTTTAACTAATGTGAAATGTCTAATGTATTGACACTGTATTAAAAATTCACAGAACTGGGACAATGAAACGTCAAACGAAACGTCTATTTCTATTTTGAATGAGTGCAGCGAAAGGGGTCATACTTGGAGGGAGTGCAGTGACACAAATAAAGACTTTATTTACTGTCAAGGTGGCCACCGGACAATGGTGATGACGTGTCCAGTCCAAAAAAAGATATAAAGAAAGAGAGAAGTAGTTACGGAAAGTGAAGACGCTAGAAAAAACAAAACTTATTCTGGTGCTGCAAGGGCCATTATACCACAAAAAGCTGACAGGAACACTGTGTTACAAGTGGGAAATGATATTCTCATGAAAATTCTCACATGTATACTGCACACGCGTGTAATTAACATGGTGCAGCCGGGAAATTATGCAAAATAATTGAACGCATTGTTAAAATCTAATGGGCTCAAAGAGATGAAATTCCCTGTTTGGTAATCCCCCATCGGGGGAATTAATGAAAGTTACTAAGCTTGTGCCGACAGAAGAAACTGACGTTGAAATAGCAGCACAAATGGAATTAGAGAAAACGGAGGAAATACAAAGAACTTTGAAACCAACAGCGGAGCCATGAACAGAAAAAAGTGCAGAATGGAGAAAGGCAAAAGAGTAAATGACGAAGAAATGAGAGGAAAGACTATGGAGAGATGGATGCAGCTACACATTTGGAAACGGTACTTACAGAGAAAGAAGAGCAACGAACCTTAACGGGAATATGGTACAGCAAATTGCGACTAATATTGCGAATACAGATGAAGGAAGTAGAGTCAAGGAGCATGAAAGAGCAGTACAGAAAAGCAGAAACAAGTCCATGAATAGCCATAAAACTGAAAATGCAAAATATCTATATTATGTCAGTACTATTAACTTAAGACTCTATGCTTCTGACAAACAAAACTTTCCCAAAGTGCGGGATTCAAACTAATTAATTGAGGGACTGAGAAGCAGAAAATACAAATGGGACAAGCGTTACTGCAAGGCCAAATCCGGATAACGAGAGACGAGTACATTACTCTGCCCCAAGAAATCTTCAAGAAGAGATATGGAGCCGCACGCTCTTTACCAAAAGAAGAGCCCAAAAGAACAGCGGACAAAATCTATACTCCAAATAAATACATATAGCTTATATTTTCTCCATAATTATATTAAACAGAATCCAAATAGTACTAAAAAAAAAAGTATTTATATAAATTTGTTTAATATTTATAATAGCTAATGAAAACTTTAAACTAAAGATATACTCGTGGGAGAATAAAAGACGTCCTAAGTATAGAGTTGAGGATTCAGATGTTATCCTGCTATCGGAGCATGGTATGAAAAAGGATAAACCTATACAAATTTTCAATAATAATGTTATTCAGAAAAATTCAACTAATAAAATGTACGGCGTTGTGGCAGTTGCTATAGAAAAAAACCTGAAATACAAAGACGGTGCAGCTTTAGACGAATCATACGTTTCAGCCACCTTAGACACATCAATGGGAGAGGTGGAGATTGCAGTGGGATATCAAACCCCCAGAAGAAACTACCTTCCAATACAAACTTTTATAAACTCCTTTAACAGAAAATATCCCTGTCATTTTAAAGGGGAACCTCAATGCACGTAGTGATGTTTCAGGGTACGTGACAAATAGGAATAAAATTGGGAAAAAAAGCAGCCCTCCTTATACAAAGAAAGGTAGTAAGAAGGGTAGAGCCTGAATTCCCAACTTTTATAACTCATAGGTCGGCAACAAAACCAGATATAATGCTCATCAATAACGTGCAGCTGTGTACAATTAATATGTAAGAGAAGGTCCCTTGAGGCCGAGCGACCATTTACGGAATGAAGTATGGAATTAAGTAATTAGTAAAATGGACAAGGAAATGGACTCTTAAAATATTTTTGGATTCCGTGAAGAGATTGAAAGGCATACAAATCATAAAGAAAAGTCATATCATGAATGATGGCAATGAAAACGTGGAAAACCCACATGAAATAAAACTATTCAGAAACTACTGAAAGCATATATTTAGCATCTTAGTCGAAAAAAAACTTACGCTACGACGAAGAACATAAAATAGAAGTATTAGATTAAATGCGTGCATTGGTCGAGTGAATATCGCCCTTTGACCAAGTGGATATAAATACGTTTACTCATGTTAGCTTCGGCAGTCATATTACCCTAGAATTAAATTTTAGTTATGTTCTAGTTAGATTATTAACAAGCATTTTAAACATCTTTAATACTGGATATTTCCCTGATAAATTCAAAAAGTCTAAGTTAATTTTTACGCAGGAGCCGGGCAAGCCTCTAACCATAGTATTCAATTACAGTCCCATTTCCTTACTGGAATTTGTAGGAAAAGTACTTGAAAAAATAATTAATAATAGACTCGCCGATTATGTCAGCGAACATGATTTATTGCCCCCAACAACATGGATTTGGGATTGGCCGAGGGACTGAGACAACAATCACAATAATGGCGGAAAAGATCGCTGTGTTAGTAAAGTCACAGGGCTGTATGGTAGATGTAGTCTTGAGATGTCCAAAAGGCCTTCGACAAAGTGTGGATCATTGGTCTTGAGTACAAAATATTAAATCTTGCCATGAACTCAATCTTAGAAAGGATAATATGCGATTATCTAATGGATAGGCAGGGAGTTATTCGTATAGACGGATAACAGAGCCGGCCGTTTGCTCCTCACGCCGGAGTGCCACGGGGGGGTGGAGGAGGAGGAGGAGGATGTCTAAGTCCGACGCCGTACGTATTCCCTCTACACAGCAGATTCATCGGAGCCGGTGGGATATCACTCCTTAAACATGATGTTTGCCGATGACAGGTGGTGGTATGCAACACGAAATATGCGCAAATGATGGCATATGAAACGGGGCGAGAAATAAGGAATATAAATGAATTTGAGAAGAAACTGGAGTTAAAAACTAACGGATCTAAGTTTGCAATGTAGGAATGGCGATAAGGAATTCAAACAAACTTTTTATGTTTATGTTCAGGGACTTAACAAAAAATAAAAGGAAATTATATTTAGCCGTTGTAAGGTCGTTTTTGTTGTACCCCGCACTACCTTTGCATCCCGCGAGTGGAGCTAAAATGAGTGTGTTCAGAGAGTGCGGAATAGAGCTACACTTTTTCTTCGTGATAAAAAACAATATTTTGGATTATAATACCATCGCATATTAGTACCATGCCTGTACAGTAAATATTTATTGCCCGAGAGCCTTCCCGTAGGAACTAGTAAAAATATTCCACCAAGGGCGGTTTTTTTTTTTTTGCTAGTAATAATAATAATAAATCAATGTTAGCTCGTTATTTAATACAAGATTTAAGAATTTATTCAACGTTCCTGAACGTATGTTTATTATCGTTGTCCAGATGTTAAGACTGGTTCTTGAATAAAACTTTACGCACGTTTTTAAGAATATGATGATGATGTATTTATTAGAATTCGATGTTTCGATCGTTAGAGCCATCATCTTAGGATATAATTGCCTAATAATGATAGGAACGAAAATTACAATTAGTTTTCTAAATATTAAATGAGCGAATTTATCAATCAAAGTTAAATTTTTTGGAGTAAACTATTGAGAATTGAAGAAATAATGTTGGTGAAGTTGCTAGATTTTTAAAGGGTATGTAAGGCTGTAAATAGATTTTGTGGAGGTTTATATCAGCCAATGAAAGAGAGATTTTATCAAAATATATACAAGTTGTTAATTAATTCATCGTGTTTCTATAACTATTAAAAAAAAACACCTTCATTTTTTGAAAAATTTATTTCAAAATTTAAAAAAAAATTAAAGCATTATTACACAATCTTCCAAGGTAGTAGAATGACCGCAAAATGTTCGAGTGCATACGCAATTGCAATGTTGATCAATTGTCGCAAAGTACCAGCCCCTCCCCCCTGGGGTCCAGGATGAGGTAATGGGGGAGGGGTGTGGATAATTGGGGAGGGGGTTATTCCCCCAAGTTGCATAAAGGGGGTGAGGTTTTTTGGGGGGGAGAGGGAGAATGACCTCCCCAAAAGGGGTAACTGTAACGTGCCCTCGCGAGTTTGCGAAGCACAGGCCCCGCCCGTAGGGCAGGAAGCCAAAGGCTCTGCTTGTAATATTAATAAAACGTTTGTCTTTTGAGAAATATTAATTCTATAAGTTTTATATTTATATATATATATATATATATATATATGTGTGTGTGTGTCTTTAAAAAGTATTGTGAAGTGGTCTTTTATTGAAAGATAGGTTTTTTTTTTTGTATATGGTTGTTACATGGTCATTTATTTTGTTAAATATGAATCTGTGTTCTTTAGTTCGAGTTATGGGTATGTTTGTAGTATGGCCAATCTACTGTAGGAGGCGTTACATCCATCCTTGGGGCAAGCGTATTTGTATACAACATCGTGTTGTAGAGGTGGTGTGTTAACAGCGTCCTTTCGAGAATTTTCACTCTAGTTCAATGGTTCCCAACCTTTTTTTGCTGCGACCCTAAATTGGCCACCAACAGGACCTCCCAACCCTCAGGCTTATGATAAAATGTAAATATGTATATAAATATAAACTGAATTAAGAAATAGTGCATATAGTGACCCTTCGGGACCCTACTTAAGGACCCTCGCAACCCTGATTTGGGTCGCCACCCGAGGTTGGGAACCACTACTCTAGTTTAATAGGTTTGTAGTAGTCGGGGTGCTGTAATCTTGTTCTGATGAAGCAGTTTAGATGCGTGTCTGTTGATGCATTTATTCAAGTAATTTTCGTCATTAATAATGTTTCCTGAGTTTTATGTTCGGACATAGATTTTGATGATGTTATCGGTAGTTCCTTGTATTTTTAAGTGTATAATTTACTGATAATGTTGTTAATGTTCTTATCTATTAAATATTGGGGGAAGTTGTTGTTGTTGTCGTTGTCGTCGTCGATTAGGGTATGCCTTATTCTTGGGATTTCACTGTCGAATAGTTCCTAAGTTAAACAAATTTTATAAGACGAGGGTTTTAATGAGTGAGATTTTATGTCCTACAGGTATGAGGTGTAGTTAGTATATGTTCCTTTGTCGGTTGATTGGGTGTGTATGGGCTAGTTTGTACGTTACCTTTTTCTTTAATTAATTATCAGTTTTGCGTCAAGTAGAACTTTTTGCTCGATGGTATTTCTGAGGTAAAGTTGAGTAGGCTGTTCTCTTTCAATAAGTTGATGAATTTGTTTAGGTAGAAAAGATCTTTAAAGATCGTTAATGCGTCGTCAATGAACAGTACTTACGTAGTTTTGGAATAAAGTTATTATTTGAATTTTAAATGCTCTACTTTCAACGTCGGCCACGTACAGTAGAAGTCCGCGAAGGTACTACCGAGTGCGGATCCCATTGACTCTCCATCAATTTGACGGTAGCATTTATTTTGAAACATGAATGGAGTTTCAGTATTACAGACGAACCGAAGTGTTTCGATATTATTTCTTATGGTTGGGGGATGGTATACGTCTTTTTTAATTATGTCAATTGTCTCGGTAACCTTACTTAAATTTTATGATGATGATGATAATAATAATAAATACAATTGAAACAAAATAAAATTAACTAAAACTAATAATAATTAATAAATAAATACACACAAAAACAATACTATCAATAAGATAAATAAATAAACCTAAATAATACTAATAAACATTTCAATAAAAAATGAAAAACAATTAAATACACAAATAGATAAATAAATAAATAAACAAATAGATAAATAAATAAAATAAACAAATACGTAAGTAAAAACAAATAAGACAAATAATAATAATGATGATAATGGTACTTAAAATAAATAAGATAATAGAAATAAAATTAATAGAAATAATCTTTCTTTTAACATAAAATAAGAAAAATACGAAACAAATAAAATGGCGGAGATTGCGAATCGACACGAGATCTTTTTTCTCTAAACTTTCTTTTATTTTCTATCTTTCATTTTCTATCTTTTTTACTTTAGTAATAACTACGAGAAAAATCTAACATTATAGATCGTTGATCGTCGATCAGTGGAGACTTATTTCATTATTAGTTCCTCAATGACCATAGATTAGTTTTTGGTTCTGACGCGTTTATTCTTAGCATCATTACACACACACGCGCGCGCACACACGCACACACGCACACACACACACACACACACACTTCGTACTAGGGGGGGGGGAGGAACTATTTATAATGAAAATAAGGGAGGAGACGAGGAATATTACGCATGAAACGGTAAGACAAATAATAGAAAAGAAATTTTGTAAGATCTTTTTTTTTCTAAAAAAAAATTAAGGTTAAGTAAAGTTAGATTACGTTAGACCAAAGCTGATTGGGTTAGTTTAGATATTTTTGGGTTTCATTGTCTTTGGAAAGGTCCAAATGCTTTCGTGGGAATTTTTTTTGGCATGACAAAAATTTCTCGACGTCTCAAGAATTTGTTCACTCAGTCAAAATATTTGTCTTTCAAAAGGTGCCACTGCCTAGTGCCTTGGGGAAAGAACTCATCCAACCCCCTGTAGATGGGAGATGACGAGAGTCATCTTTTATTATGGCTATCGACCGATCGACGCCGCGATTCGACGAACATTCAGGATCGGATGGTCGACATAAAAATGTCTCTCTTTTATTGTCTTCAGTTTTTCTTATGAATGTTTTATTTGGGAGATAATTCCCCAACTTTACAGTATGTTTAAATCGAAGGGGTTTTTCAGTGTTTATATACGAAATGTTTTAATTTCTCTCTCGGTTATATAGGCTATGTTCAAAAAAAATTTATTTTAGCATTTTGCCACTTCTTCCTTTGATAAATATATGAACATTCGTAATATCGATGTCATTAAAAATTGTTAACCATTTATTGAGAGTTCTAAAGCTTCTTAGTTATCTCATTACGCCCTAGTTTATTATTTTCAATGGTTTGTAAATTTTCTGTCCTTCGCAGGGATAATCTAAATTAGAGATGAAAATCTCGAGGGTAACGAAAGTCTCATTTAGATAAGCGCCATTGATGAGGCCGTAATAAAAATGTAATATGAAAAAGAATAAGAATCACATGTACAGGGTGAGGCAGAAGTAACCGGGCAGTCAATAAGCACTTATTCCAAAGTAAATGTTTATTGAAATTTAGTCACAAATTAAGAAATTACAATGTACATGATACTAGAACAATATAAAGCATGATTAGAGCAAGTGTTCGAAATGCTGACCACGTTCTTCAATGCATTTAGAAAATCTGTCTACCACAGAATAGCACACACTTCGACACAAATCTTCGTTGATTTCTGCGCAAGAATTCACAATTCTCGTAGTGAGCTGCTGAATGGTCCTTGGTTTTTCAGCATAGACCGAATTCTTCAGCACACCCCAAAGAAAAAAGTCTGGAGGTGTAAGGTCAGGAGATCGAGGAGGATAATCTATGGGACCACGGCGTCCAACCCATCTCTGAGGGAAGTGCTCATCGAGCCAATCACGCGCAGCGTGGCTGTAATGGGGTGGTGCTCCGTCTTGTTGGAACCACATCTCACGAATGTGTGGCCAGGTTGCCACTTTGGAAGGAAATTATTGTTGAGCATCGCCACGTAGTTGGCGCCTGTCACAGTTTTTTCAAAAAAGAACGGACCGACCAGACCAGAAGCACAGATCCCAATCCAAACCGTGACACCGATGGTGTTGACTTCCTTCTCGAGGATTAGGTGAGGATTTTCACTTGCCCAGTAGACAGAATTATGTCGGTTGACGTGGCCATTTAATTTAAAAGATGCTTCATCACTCCAGATGATCTTTTCAGGAAAGGTGGCGTCCATTGCACAGAGTTGTCGAAAGATCTCACAAAACTCCACGCGACGGTCATGATCATCTTCGTTCAGTGCATGGAGCAAGTGTGGACGATATGGCCTCAAGTGGGCATCGTGTATCATTCTTATAATTGATCTTTGTGAGATGCCAAGTTCTTGCTCAGCTCGTCTGGTGGACTTCCGTCGACTACGAGCGAAAGCAACTTCAACAATCTGCTTGTTTTCGTCGGTACAGACAGACCTTGGTCGTCCTGGTCTTGGAAGATCTTCGCATGAACCTGTTGATTCAAAGCGTTGAATGAGGCTGGCTACCGTGTCTCTTTTTATTGAACGATCAAATCTTTCTTTAAATCGGCGGCATGTCTCGCTCTTGTTGTCCGTTCGGTAAAATTTTTTTACAATGAAGACACGTTCTTCCATTGTAAAGCGTTGGTTGCTCGCCTTTGCCATAATTGGGGCTTTCAAAATTGACCGAAATAAGATGTGTTCACAACCACCAGCTGCGACAAACTGAATTAAACGGTTAGCCTAGCTAGGCTACCCGTTTAGCCTAGGCTATTGGGTGTTACATCAAAAAGCTGCCCGGTTACTTCTGCCTCACCCTTATTCAGTAATATATTTCGTCTGGATCCATATCAGTATCGTACGTATTTCTATAATAATAATAATAATAATAGTACTTTGAAATCTATTAAAATTAATTTCATATCTTGAGGACCTAACAGTACATTTAGAACTTCAGTCCTACACATATATCGATGATGTTAATCCAAAACCTAATGAGAGTCACCCCGAAGTTTAGGGGTTTTGTAAAATTGTTTACTTTAATTTGTGTTGATAGGTACTTATAAAAATAAATTAGACCATTTTCGTTTTTGTTTGCCATCATAATAACTATTAAGTTTCAGGTTTTCCTTCATTAAAACTGCGGTTTTGCTCGTTATTTACGAAGTTTTTGGAATATCACTATCGACATTCATTGATATATGAAACTAGACTTACGTGTTTCCTTTAAAATATTTACTGAATTACAAATTACAAAAATCATCCACAACCGCTGATTCCTAATCGACAGGAATCGTTCTAAATAATTATCTTCACAATTGATGCTCACGCTGTAAGCTTTATTAGATAAGCCTTGATGGTGCTACTGTAGTATGCGGTCTACCTACGATTCGGCGGTCTACCTTTTAATTATAGCTTCTTATCTTATTATTATTTTATTATTAGGTTAATTGTACGCCCTTGACGATTGGTTAGGTTAAGTCGTGATATTTTCGTTAAAACTAACGAAAATATCACGACTTAACCTAACCAATCATCAAGGGCGTACTGTAGTATGCGGTCTACCGTTAAGTATGCGGTAGTAGTATGTTTAACTTCTTTAATAATTCCTTAATTGTGTAAATTAAATTATAATTCCTTTCAATTAATTTTCAATTCCTTTTAAATATTTTGAACGGTAGACCGCATACTACAGTAGAAACTTAACGGTAGACCGCATACTACAGTAGCACCGCCTTGATTGTGTTTCTATTCTTGTAAATAGGCCGAGTTTCGGGAAAAAGTTCACATAGAAACAAAATTTCTAAAAACCATAAAATGTTATTGAGTGGAATCGATTAGGTTTTGTTTTTAAAATTTTATTAGTCACCACAGAAAATAAAATATCTAAAGATCAACGGAATAGGTACAGTACTTGTAAGTTATCTCCCCCCCCCCCACCAATTTTGACAATGTTTTCGTTAAAACTAACGAAAATATCACGACTTAACCTAACCAATTATCAAGGGCGTACAGTTGATCTATTATTAATTATAACAGTTTGTTTCTGGAATAGTATTTACTATTTACTAATAGATCAACTGTACGCCCTTGATAATTGGTTAGATTAAGTCGTGATATTTTCGTTAGTTTTAACGAAAATATTCTGTCAAAATTGGTGGGTGGGGGGGGGGGGGGAAAGAACCTACAAGTACTACGGAATATTACCAATTCGTAATTTTTAATGTTTCTAATCGAATGTTTGGGTCTTTTCCGTTTGGTGCCCAGCACTAGAATTAAAATTAATTATTAACATCATGTGTACGCTTTTACGCTGATTTCAAAAATATATAATTTTTTTCCGATAAATGAATAATAAAAACGTTACAGCCCTTTAACGTTTCAAATCAGTGATGTAGTCGAGACCACCAAGTCTGAGACCGAGACCGAGACCTGATCCTATGAGACCAAGATCGAGACCGAGACCGAGATCGAGATCAAAGGTTCGAGATCGAGATCTACCTTCCGAGATCGAGACCCTTAAAATTCGAGACCGAGATCGAGACCAGGTTCATGCCCTTTCAATTTGTTTTATACTACTATGGAAATTAGACTATGTTAAGTATATTAATAAACTAATAACTACTTTCTCAGATGTAGTGTGTTGAATGCAAAAAGTGTAGCCTATAAATTAACAAATGAATATATATATACACGTACTTTTTATTTATTTACTTCTTTTATATCTGTTACAGAAGGTTTAATGAACGTACCCACTACCCAGTTTGACTTGTGTATTTATTTAAAGCATGATAGGTGCTCATTACACTTAAGGAACATCAGCATGCTCAGAAGATCTGCTGAAGTTCGACTTCTGTGGGGCCTCATTATTATGCCTCCATGGCTAAATACACGCTCAATTGGAGCACTAGAGGCAGGCACTGTTAAAACAGTCATGGCAATATTGGCCAGTGATGGGAATTTATCCCTTTTCTGGTGCCAAAACTTTATTGGAGAGCAATTGTCTAAAATATGAGATTCATCGATCTCTAAAAGGTACCGCCGCAACTGTTCCCTGCGGTTCAAAATCTTCCCAGTTTCAACGTTCTTCTGCTTGGACCGATAGCTTTGATATTTTGCCATTAGTCTCGGAACTTTGGTTTGACTCTTGAATTTATCGGTACTGTTTTCTTTATGCTGTATTTCTTGCATTATTTTTGTGTGAATCATTTTATTTTTTCAAATACATATTGGATGGGAGGATAATCGTTTTTATCACGCCACAGAGGTTGACACGCCGTTTGGCAACACTAAGTGGCCTTATAATATATACTTATATATATAATATATATAATTCTCTATTTAGTGTTTCCATTTTCAATAAAATTAATCTGACGGGGGCGGGGCGGGTGGGGCAAATTCTTTTGTAGCGCTAACCTAAAAAAATCCAGACCCACACTCTCCCGCAAGACAAA